>QBDW01005540.1:0-187813 GCA_003261595.1 Maconellicoccus hirsutus | reverse complement strand
ATAATACTTTATAACTATAGTTCACGAATTCATGAGAAACAAAACACATGAATTATGTTATGAGCATTATATTTTTTGCGTTAGTTATTAATGTTAATCAATTTTCATTACACTTATTAATTGATGATTATTGATTATGTTGTAAGTATTTGATATTTAAATTCAACAACTTCTTTGTTCTAATTTTTACTATCGATCAGTGGTATATTCTACATAAATTTTTTGATATTCGATTCAGGTAAGTCATAAACTTCTTATTTGTGATACAAACTCGTGTAAGAGAATTACTGAGAAATCAGTGACGAATAATTTTATTTCTTATTTATGTGTTGTTAGAACTTTTTTTTTCTAGCCGCAGTTTCTAAATATTTTTAAAATGTTTATAATGATTTTTTTAGCGTCTAGTTTAGAGGTTTATTTTTTAATTCCTTTTCAATTAAAGATGAATATCATCAAAAATGTTTATAGATAGCTTTATTAAAAAAAAAATCAAATATCAAAGTAAAGAAACACGCTCAACTGAAGTCTTTTCCAATGCACTATTCAATTTTTTTTTTAAATAATACGTTACTAAAATCGCTAATATAGCAATATTAAAATCATAAAAACTGCAACGAAATTTGAAAATTTTTGAAAAATTAAAATAAAAAAATAATAAAGAATAGAAAAAATTAAAAAATAATAAAAAAGAACAAAATTTGCGATAGGTATTTTGTACCTATTTTTTCTACCCAACTGTCGATTTCGATTGTGACACACTCTACACTTGAAAGATGAAAAACACGAATGAATTGTCATCGTCATCCAGTTTGGTTCATCTCCTTGATCACATGCTCCGCGAATGAAAATGTGAAGAAATCGTAGAAGTAATTCTAATTTGTGAAGTCGCCATTTTAACTTAAATTTAATGACGCTTTGTTTCTGAGAGAATAGCAATTGCCTTCATTTCCAACAATTCATCTGATTACCAATCGTAGAAGATCCGCTGTCAGAGGTAATGAATTAACTTTCTAATTATATTCTATTTATTGGTTACTTCATATTATTATAATACATCTTGATATACATTAACCTACACAATTGCAACATCATCTGTATTTTGCCGGTAGTTAGCCTCTTGTGATAGTGGATACGAATTGCTCTTCGGTATGTAGTGATATGATGTATTGTGGAAATATCAGCGATATAACTAACCAATCATTTGGAATTTCACATCTCGCTTTTCTACATTACTCATTTCCGTGTGTTAGGAAGTTTCGTAGTGAATGAATATTTCATTGACATTTTCTCATTTTCACCTAATTCGTTCTCCAAGTCATTTCGATATCAATTATTTAAGTTTCGGTTTTCACCTTTAACGCGATGTATCTCGAATGAATCACAAGGTGAAAAGTTCACGTAATTTGAATGATTGAAATTAAATTCGCAATGCCAAATTTTTATCAGTTTTAATGCTATTGTATTCCTAAACTTATCAATCTCAGTATACTTTGTGCTGATAATGTATTCAGTTTTAATCTTAGACGGCTCTAAATTTACGTTTAGTTTGAAGAATTGTATAACTATATATGTAATTTCAGACCATAATGGCAGATATTCAGGATTACGAAATGGCCAATGGAGAAGAAGAAACCGAACAACTAAACGGTTCTGATCTGAAATCGAATTTGAAGGACGAAGAACGTAAGTTATTTGTTGGCGGATTGAGTTGGGAAACGACGGAGAAAGAATTGAGAGAGTATTTTTCAAAATTCGGTGAAATAGAAAGTGTTAACATAAAAACAGATTCTAATACTGGTAGATCGAGGGGATTTTCGTTTATCGTTTTCAAAAATGCTGAAGCATTGGATAAAGTATTCGAAGCAGGCGATCACGTTATCAATAACAAAAAAGTAGATCCAAAAAAAGCTAAGTTGAGACCAGGCAAAATTTTTGTCGGTGGATTGACTCCAGAAATGACTGATGATGATATAAAGAGTCATTTTGCGCAATACGGAACGATAACTTTAACGGAAATGCCATTCGACAAAACTAAGAACCAAAGAAAAGGTTTCTGTTTTATTACTTTCGAATCTGATCAAATGATCAATGAAATTGTTAAAAATCCTAAACAAGTTATTAAAGGCAAAATGGTAGATGTTAAGAAAGCTACTCCGAAGCCTGGAGAAGGTTTTCTTATAGGCGCAGCTCGCGGAAGAGGTAGAGGGCGTGGTGTACGTGGAGGTGGAAGAGGCGGATATCCAATTCCTCCCGGTTACCCGATGCCGGACTATGGCGCTTATGGATATGGTTACGACTATTACGGTTACGGTGGTTATGGTTATGATTATTACGGCGCCGATCCCTACGGATATGGGTACGATTATAGTGGTTATGGTTATGACGCCGCTGGCTATCCTCCTGTCGCGCCGCCCCCGCCGCCACCGCCACCGGCAATTGCTAGTGTTAGAGGACGTGGAAAAGCGGGTGCGGGTAAACAAGGACGAGGAAGCCGCGGCTATAGGCATACTCCTTATTAACCTAGTTGATTACGCATTTATATTTCGTATATGAATTTTGTACATTTTATTTTTACTTACTTTTTTTTTCTCCAATAAGAACTATTTTAAGTCGAATGTTCTATGATTGTGGAAGTAGGATTGCTATGTTTTCAGGATCGCATCAAGTTCGTATTTGTTGGTTCATTTGATGGATTTTTTGTTTTCTTATGGGAGTTGTCTCGAACGTATATTTAAATGGTTTTTCAAATGTATGGGTACATTTATCATAACACGTCTTTATTTTTTCATTTCCAAGAGTTTTCCTTCATTTTCATTCACATTGAGTTTTCTTCCTTTGAGCGTTATTTGCTTGGTCAATGTAGATGATTTCGTCGCGATTCGATTTTATCCATGACGTAGAATTACATCGTTTCAAGTGGGTATATTCATAACCTTTTATATCATGAGAACGTTCCGTTTCCTTGGGTCTATATAATGAAATAGCTCTGTATATGTTCAGAGGTTTCCTTTTTTTTTTTTAAATTGGCGTTCCGCCTGCGTAAAAATCAATATTTTGATCTTACTTCCAGTAATAATGACCATAATATTGTACAATATCAACTATCGTATATGGATGCCAATACTTGTAGGTTCTTTTCTTACTGTAGATATTTATTTTACTTTTTTTATGCTTACGTATTTTTTTACAGCTTGTATTTTATAAATATTTTATTTTATTTTGGAAACTATCCATACGTCTTGATTTTACTAGGCCGATAATGGGTTTTTCGGCATTTCCTCTCTACTAAACTGCATGATAATGCATATGTCGATGATTTTTAACATTGTTTTATTAATTGTAAAGCGTGCATAAAGTTGATACATTCCGTAAAATGAAAAAAAGTTAAAATACCTCCAGAATTATTTTTTGAATAAAAATTAAAATTTTTTTGTTGATGTTTTTATCACATTTGTAATGTAATGCAAAGTTGTTCTTACATCAATAAGTTTATTTTAATCGTAACTTTTAATTATTTTTAAAGTAATTGTTCTTCTGATTGAATGTGTAATAAACTTTGTTAAATTGTAAAAAAAAATAAAGTTTAATAAGAGTAAATTTAAAGAAGTTTAAATTTATTTCGTATATTTTTTATCGATCGAATTATTTTTAATTGTTATTTTTGTTGTTTTTTTCTTTTTTTTTTTCATTTCTTGTATAATATCAATTTTTTTATGATTTCATTTTTATTTTATTTTTTCCTTTTATTATTTTTTTCAACTTTTAGATGATCGAACAATGAGTTATTATGCCAAAGATGAATAATGTATATTTTTCCAAAATGCACGCTTGTTACGTATCATTAAAATCGTAAAGCTATATTGGTATATAATTGATTTATCGACTTAATCGTATAGGTGAATCTTAATGGTATTTAATTATTCATTTTCAGTGTGTAACCCAAATTGTATTATATATCATCGCAATTATTCGCAGTAAAGTAAACTTGATTATTTTACTATTCTTGAATATTTAAATAAAACGAGCTAAAAACTAAACACGACTACATTATATTGAAGTTATTTCGATAAAAAAAATTTACTCGAAGCGACGTATAATCATTATTAAAGTTTTCAACGTATCTACGAAATAAATAATTTTCATTGTATTGTTTTTATTATTTAATTCTTTTCCATTTAATACGTCATTAAGAGTCGTAAATATTGAGCTCGTTCAACTCGATAATGTAAAATGGTACGATATTCGCATAGACGAGAATTTTAATTAACAATTTTTACATGTTTAATTTGGGTTGCACACGTGAATATTTCAAAATGACAGTATTTGTAGATTTCATTACGCTGTGATGCATTTTAAGATGTATTTCGTTTAGTGTAATCAAATTTAGCGTACATTTTCGAACGATATTTGGTTACACGTTCATGTCGGGCAGGATTTTTGGTTCCATTTTGTGATTTCGATGCTTCATCGATGGAAATTATAATTTTTTCGATGCATTAAAGATGAAATGCAAACGTATTCGTTGACTTTTTCACTTCGATGATTTCATAAATTTTAATGGTAACGTCAAAATTTTGGTAAGTTGATTTTGGAATTTTTTTTCTTTTAGCATTTCATCGAGAACGTATTTTTTGTCCAAATAAATTACTAGTAAAATTTTGGTTGTACGACGAAACCTACTAATTAGTTATTACTTTGGTGCTAATTGTTTACTAAAGAAATTGGAGGTATTTGAGGATTGGTCGGTTTTGCATCATTCTAACAACGAGTAACTATCATTCAATTTCATTGGGAAATTCATGTGACGACAAATTCACAGATACCGGGTGGCCGATTGATCGTGCCTCCCCCCACTCCTGGAAAATAAATTACTTTTTTTTGGTTTTATTATAAAAATGACAGCAATGTTGAATTGGACATTATTTTGTTCAATAAAAAATCAAATAATTACTCTCATCAATTCACTTTCTCAAGTTGAAAAATTGCAATTTAATGTTTTTTAGAATGATAAAAACTGCTCTACGACGAAACCTACTAATTAATTAGTTATTACTTTGGTGCTAATTGTTTACTAAAGGAATTGGAGGTATTTGATGATTGGCCGGTCTTGCGACATTCCAACAATGAGTAATTATCATTCAATTTCATGGGCAAATTCATGTGACGATAAATTCGTAGATACGCGGTGGCCGATTGATCGTGCCCCCCTCCCCGGAAAATAAATCGGTTTTATTGTAAAAATGGCGACAATGTCTTGAACAATGTTGAATTGGACGTAATTCTCCACTATAAAAATCAAATTTCCTCTTATCAATTCACTTTCTTGAGTTGAAAAATTGCAGTTTATTTAATCCAAGCCATTGCTGCCATTTTTATAGTAAAACCGAAAAAAAAATTATTTTCCGGGGGATGAGGCATGATCATTCGGTCACCCGGTAGTTTAATACATCGATTATTTCATTTTTTCTACTCCAGCTAAAAGAATCACCAATGATTGATTTATTTACAATTTTCTTTGATGATTGAGCAACAGACGGACTAGAAGGGGAGGAGGGCTATTTGCCCCCTAGGATTTTTTTTCACCCAAGGTTGGGAAAATCCAAACATTCGACCATCAGTTGGGAAAATTAAGCTGTTGTACTCGTATATATTTCAAGTAGCAAATGCTATTTTACAAAAAAAAACAACAATTTTCGCCGTGGAGGCTCGGGCAATTTTTTGCTTCTATTTTCAATTTTCTATGTTTGAATATCGTTATGGAAAGAAGAAAAATAAGAAATTCACCCTTATTTCAACACATTTCTTACAGTAAATTGTACAAAAAAAACTTCTTTAAAAATAAAAACTTTACATTTTTATGATGGATATAAAAGTAAAGCAACCGTGGTCAAGTAAAAAAATAATACTAGAACAGTAGGGAGTTATCCCCCCTTCCTCCTTCCCTCCCGGAAATGCCTTCAGTACGTTCCTAGATTAAGTTTCCAAATAAAACTTCTGTTTTGAATTGACTTGACTTAGGATTATTTTAACTGAGAAAAGCACCGAGAAATTTTCATTCGCTACTAATTGAATAATTGTTTAAGGAATTTCATCTGTTTTAGTTGTGATTGGCAATCGAAGGTTTCTTGTAATTCCAGCTCTTCGTCAGGTTTATTTATTGTCGATTTCGAGATCATCTTCTAGTACAGCTTCCATTGATGTCTGTAGAAATAGTTGATATTTTGATTAGTTAATTAATTGCTTTTGTTGTATTGTTTTACGATGTACTACAGCCCCGGATGGTTTCATGCATTGATCTTCGTCGTTTTGATTTTTTCGTTGGTGAACAACATTTGTATGGTCATTTTTTTCTACTCCTTGTTCAAACTAATGCAACTGATGATTGACGTCGTATTTTCATTTTGCATCTCGATATTATTATGTAGAATTTTCACTTTCTTGATGTGTAGAATCGAATTGATTGGAATACCTTTGTGGGTCTTGTTTCATGCACGTCCTTTGAGCATACTTCCCATTCGACTTGATTTAGTTATTACGTTATTTAGTGAAGAACCAGAAAATTGGATATAAATATAAACAGATTCGATGCGCTGATGAAGGTATCTAACGATGATATATTTATTTTAGATGTCCGAACAAAAGAAAGTAATGATGGTTTGCTTGGGAAATATCTGCCGATCACCCATTGCCGCTGCGGTTTTCAATCACGTGGCTAAACAGAAAGGTCTAGATAGTGTTTGGAAATGTGACAGTGCAGCTGTGGGGCCTTGGCACGTCGGAGGACCAATGGATCCTAGAGCGGCGGGAATTTTAGCGAAACATGGATTGCCTAATAAACATGTGGTTCAGCAATTGAATCAAGATCATTTTAGAGAATACGATTATATCTTCGGCATGGATAATCAAAACATGAAGGATATAAACAGAAAAGCCCCGAAAGATGGGAAAGCGAAGATAGATTATCTTACGGCTCACGATCCGGAAAATTCGCCGGTGATACGTGATCCGTATTATGACGATGACGACAGAGGTTTCGAAGAGTGTTACCAGATCGCTTTGCGATGTTGTACGGCTTTTCTGGAGAAGAACGCGTAATCACGTGGGCGTCGATGTGCGATAATTTTTCCATTATGTTGTCTTTTTGAAGATTTTTTGTTTTAATTTTTTCTCCCTATAAGATTTTTTTTTAATATAATTTTTTATCAGTTCGTTGATTTTCATTTTAAATTTCTTTGAAATATAACCGAGTAATATTTTTCGATAAAATTTTCTATTTTTGAAATTAATTGTATACGATAGAATTTTAGGTTTGTGTACAAAACGCGAAATAAATATGTGATAATAGCAATAGTACGAAATTATTTTTAATTATGTTGCAAACATGAATATGAATTCTGTGGTTTTCATTACAGGCGACAAATTTTGACGAATTAATACTTCCAGAACAAGAAAGTCGTTTTAGTTATGTTGATATCCCTTCAGAAGAAGAATGGCCCCTTGCTCCTCATGGTATATTTCGTGTTTGCGTCGTCTCCCTTGCTAATCTGTGCCGATCACCTATCGCGGCCGCCATTTTCGAACATGTCGCCAAAGAGAGAAAGATAAGTCATTTGTGGACGTTCGATAGCGCTGCTCTTGGGGTTTGGTATTTAGGATGCAACGTCGATATTCGCGCTGTTCAAGCGTTGGCTAATTACGGCATTATTGTCAATCCGGACGCGAGAACGAAGCGAATTTGGCCTAAGCATTATAAAAACTACGATTTCATTCTTGCGGCTGATCGCGATATTTTGAAAATATTACGCGAAAGAGCTCCCGATAACTTCAAAGGAAGGATTGAAATAATCACGCAGTACGATCCACTCCGGGCTAATACGCTGGTGGAGCCGCTTTACGATGATTATGAGGATTTAAGAGGATTTATGGATATCGCTAATATATCGATGCGAATCGCTAATAATTTTTTCGATATTTTTCACTACCCAGGAAGTCCTAAAAGTCCTTCCCTTCATGAAAATAAGACGAAGAGAAAGAAGAGGAAGTGAAATTTATTTTATTAAAATTCTATATCGGTCTGATTTAATCTTTATATTGTTATATTTGAGTAGAAAATTGATAATAAATATTGTTCGTTTGTAACTATTAAATTTCTTTTTCCGAATTCATAATTCCTTAGTAGAAAATTTATTTACCTTTGAAAAAACCGATTTTTCGCGTAATTTGGCAATAATTAGAATTGGAAATTGTTCTGTGGAATAATGAAATCACGTTCGTATTGTTTTTCATTTCAGCTACCCAATGAGACGGAAATCGATTTCATAAATCATACGAAAGTAGAAAACTGTTCGAAAATAGCGATCGTATCATACGGTGGTATTTTTCGAGCTCCTTATATCGCTGAAGTATTAACTAATTGGACCATGGGTAGAGGAGTGGATCCGTTGGTGGAATGCGAAGCCTTCGGAGTAGCTGACCCGTCTGCTTTCTCGGATACAGATCCGACGGTTATTCATTTATTAACATCTCAAAAAATTCTCTACAGAGGTAAACCTCTGGCGATATTTAAGCAAGAAACCATAGAGGAATATGATTTCATTGTTGCTACTGATAAAAAAAGTTGGTTCGCGTTGAGAGATCTAGCACCTGAACGTATCCACGACAGGATAGAATTACTTTCGATGTACGATCCGCATAGAAGAGTGATTGACATGCCGGATATATTTTTCACCATGCATCGTAAAGATCGCGGAAGGAAGTTACGTTGGGTGGTTGGTTTAATTGCGCAAACTGTTAGTGCTTTTATGAATAAACACATCGATGATATTAAATATCGAGCTGGTATAACTACGACAACTACGACAGGTGCTACTCGAGGTGTTGAATCTATTGGTGTGGATTATCACAATGAATATGCGAATGAAGATATCAATGCTGAATTTGATTACACTGTGCCGTCGTTTTGAAATTAGTCAGATTGAATTATTTATTACTTTTTTATTTCATATGGAGTAGTTTCAGTGATTGATATACTATGAGTAATAAATTTTTATTTCTTTTAAAAGTATAATAGTTTAAGATGTTCTTATTTATGGTTGCTAAATGACGACTTGAATAGTCAAATGTGAGCTTGTTGAAATATGCTCTCTTTTTGATACATTTTTCTTGAAACATCGACGATCAACCTTCAAAAAGTACCTGGTTACGATTAGAAATCACTTATAAAAAATGATTTATCATCGAATCTATACCAATAAGTTATCGGTATTTATTCCATTTTGTTAATTAATTTTATTAATCATCGATAAAGAAATATACATGCAAAATTCGCATAGAGATTCCACGATAGGTAAATATGCTGATAGATTCGAAAGAGTTGATTTCTCGATTAAAAAATAGTCTCAATTTGTGGTTGGTTTAAACTCTCGAAAATGAGTTGCTCTAGAGTCAGCAAATTATTTTCTTTGTTTATATTACTAGCACTGCTGCGAGAAGGCGTAAAGGTATGAATTTTCATTAAATTTATACTGTATATACTTGGCTAAATCTCTGGAATATTTACATCAGCGATGTTATTCACTATGAAACAAAATTGTGCTTGCAATCAAAATTGACTACTTTAGTTTTGTAAATTTTTAAATCAAAAGTCAATTATCACGAGCTCTGATTCAAATTGAGACAAGTAAATACAACGATGCGAGCTTTTCATCAAACATTCGATAAAGACAAAATCTTACATGCACGTTATATAATTTCCTTTTTTTTCATATTAATACAGAAACTATTTCTCTTTATATCATAGTGCGCAGGAAAACGAAAACCAAAAAGTGTACTTTTTGTATGTGAAAAAGACTTCGAATGCCAAGGAGTCGTTATACTTAATGTATTCAGACATTTAGTAAAATCTCAAGGTCTAGAAGATATTTGGAAAGCAGATCTTGCTGGCGTTGGTTGGAGATTCGTTGGAAGTGGCACCAATTACAGAAATAGGGTTTATTTGAACAAACTTGGTATTCCGTATGAAAAAATTTACGTTGTGAGGAAACTGAAACCCGTAGATTTCTTTTCGTATAGTTATATTTTGGGAATTGATACAAAAAAAATGCCTCGTATAAGATCAGTTCAACCTGATAATTGTACAGCAGAGGTGGGTTCGTTATTGTCGTACGTTCCCAAAAATGTAACGATTGTGAAAAATTATTGCCCCGATTACCACAACGAACACTTGGAAGAAAATTATCAACTTGCCATCGCAGCCTGTCCGGTTCTTTTAAACAAAGGTCGTAAGTCTGTTTCTACAACAACTGTATCGTAACGTATTATTCCGTTTGTGCATGATTTGTTATCATTACTATTTTTATACTTTTTTGATATTATGATTGAATTTGTCGTCATAGTGTAACAATTATAAACAATTACCTCATTCCTCTCTTATACAGTCGTGGTAATTATTTTTTGGATACATTAATTTTATTATAGAATGATAAAAAAAAAGGAACACAAATAAATATCGACAATTAACTAGTATGCACCGCGATAAATATAAGTACATACGTAACAATTGAATAATATCAATAAAAAATATGACATTTTAACAAAATTAAGCGAGTCAAATTTGAAATAATGGATATAAATTAAATGTGGTAACATGAAATATACTATTTTTTAGATAATACATATGTAAAGTTGGGAATGTTGGTTACACTTTGCTTTTCAATTCCTCCATGAGTGAAGAAATGAACGTACTACCATTAATTATTTTGGTGGTGGCTATCACAAATTCGGCGTTGACTGAAAAAATAGAAAAAAAAACATTGAAAAATAAAATAAACATACATATTTACAAAATACTTACGATCTTCCTGTTGAGATAAAAATCGCAAAGCGGAAATTTCAGCGAAAGTACATCCACCAATAAAAAATACCAAAATTACATTCGACGAATCGTTCTGCGAGCTTAAACTACCTCCTATCAACATGAATCAAGTTGAGTTGATTTCAAAAGAAAAAATAACTATAAATGTGAACAATTTACTTCGTTGATTATAAGATAAGTTGGTTTTTGAAATTTCATCAAAAAGTGGTCCTGGTAGAGCTGACATGACATCGTTGATACTTCGAATATCATTAAGTTTGGCGAACTGTTGTATCAGACGCACACTTAATGGAGCATATATACCATGAACATGATGGATATCTTTAGGCGTGACGTTATCCGTTTCTTCTTCAACTAATTTCAAAGTTTTTCGAAGAAATGTGTAAGATCTAGTTCCTTGCTAAAATATCAAAAGTAATCAAGTGAAATTAAGAACAAATACCCAAATTAATCGTGCGTTTACCTGAACCTTCAATAGGCCAACTTTTTCCAAGTTACTTAAAGTTAAGATATGTTTAAATCCATACGTTTGAATGATATCTCTTTTATACTGATCTAAAACTTTGGATTTTAGTCCACCACCGACTATAGATTGAATACATATGAGTCGTAAAACCTACGAAGTAAATATAAAGTAAGGAAATCTGTGAAGATCATTTCTAAATGAATAACAGGTTTATTACCCTTAAAATATCAACTTTCTGAGCCATACAGTCTTCGATAAAAGGATGAACTTTATCGGGAAGAATACCTAATAACATTTCATGCTCATTTTTAACAATTTCTCGAAATTCATCCGAGTCAGTTTCTTCTTTTATCATTTCTGCTATAGTCATATCTAAAAATAACATATTACTAAAAATGAAGATACAGAGTAATGAAATTTTTACATCATATACATAGTTACGTACGGTTCGCCAAACTTTTCTTTAAAGCTAGCATTTGCGGTAACTCCGCTACGAACTGCTTCATTTCTTGAACGGTTCGACGATCCTGGCCTTCGCCGAATTGCACAGACATTTGTTTGGCACGACGTTTAAGAGACGGACCAATGGCAAATAAATTTTTATCACGAATTTCAGTGAAAATCTCATCACTAGAATTGAGAGTAATCGTTTTCAATCTTTTCGTACGCGCTACGTCGACAAATTCATCTTCTTGACCTCCAAATCGTTCGTCAGGTAATTTTACGTTACCTATAAGTTAATGCATGTAGTACAAGTACATTTAAAAGAGCGAATTGCAATGCCATCTCATTCTTACAATTATTAACACCGTATAATTCGTCTATCAACCCTTCGTATGTCAATTGAGTAACTAACGGTGACAGTAAATCAATGTTACGATCAATTAAAATTAACTGATCAATTTGCCCCGGAGACGAATTTCTAAATGAAAGATTGGACTCTTGATCGATGTTCAACTTATTAAGCAGATTTGTAACTTGACGAGCGGTGTTTCCTTTTCCTGATATTCTTCTGATAGGACCGTAAATGCTTTGCAACATTTTTATAGCTTTCGCTACTTGATATACGCAAGAAGGATCTGACTCGATATAATATTCCTGCAAAAAATTAGCTAAATTAAGTTTTTCAAAAAATTATGCCTTAGCATTATCATTTACCCGATACGTGGTGTCCAATTCCATTGATACTAAATCATTATCAAAAGGGAAAAGTAAACAGCCAGGTATTTGCTCAACGGTAGTGAAACTTCCAAATACGCCTTTATTCTTTAAAACGAAACACACGAGTTAGTACAACAAAAATTACTATGTAATAGAAAAATTAGGAGCTGATTTCACCTTTAAGAATTCTTCGCATAACAGACTTCTCATGGGAACAAAAACTAAGTGCCATTTTCTTTGCTTAAACAGCGCCTCTTGGCTGCCACTAAACAGAGTGTGAAAATTCAAAATACCAAAGATAAAAATGATATTCAATTTAAGGTAAGCGAAATAAAGAAAATTTCAGTAAAAATAACGAAGAAAAATTATGTAACGATGTTGAAGAAAAAAGGTTCAAATCTGTAGGATATATCGGTTTCTTTTCCAAAAAAATCGAAAAAACAGTAATTTCACAGAATGCAGATTTTTATTTTTCCTATAAAAAATTAATAATCAAAATACGCTATACAGATCTGTATTTTTCTTAACTTAAAGATGAAACTCCTAAAACAGATCGTTCAAACTTGGTTTATTTCATTGAACGTAAGAGTTGTGACCATCAGTGTAATGCGTTAAATAATTTTTGAGTTATAATTAAAAAATCGCCATTCCTCGATTTTGAATATTGTCTTCTCGTTCAAAAAGTTCGGAATTTTCTTCTCATAAAAATGATATTACTCACTTATGTATATTTTCCGCAATATGGTTCATCAATTTCAAATGAGGTCTTGTGATGAAGATGATATTTGCAGTATCGATACCCTGAATTTTACCAGGTAATAAGGGATGCATTCTCCCAGCATCTCTATCTCTTAATTCAGAATAATCAGCGATTAACCCAAAAGGACCAGATAATCCACCGTCCCATACAATCATCTAGAAAATCACAAGCGTTCTTAGAAAGCAAAACTGATATTAAAAATAACACTTTCAGCATACCTTAGATCCTTCACATGCATCGATTAACGCTAGGAACTCCTTTTTCGCTTGCTCTTGGATGAGCCCTATGTTTAGTTTACCTCGAGTCAGATGCGTGTTCATGATTAGATTTCCAAGGTGTAAAATCGATGTTATGTCATTAACATTCCTCGAATTACCTTCGAGCTGTTCAATCAGATTAAATTTTGTGCTGAATAAATTCTGATCTCTTACAATGGTAAGTGCGAAAATAAATTAACCATGGTCTAAATAATCTATAACATTATTATTACGTTGCTTCGATATTTTCAATCCAAAATAATAAAATGATTTCAACCGAAAGGTATCAATACGTTATCGCTACGTTAAACAACTTGGTAAGCTTTTTGAGCGTTGAACTTTGAACTTATTTTTGAGCAACGATAATTTTTTGCGTACTCGCTATATGACTGATGCACGATTTTCTTGATTTTTGTAATTGCGACGTTTCGAGTTTTTGACTTTAAATTCTATCAAGGTCTTTTTTGGTTTTTTGTTTTTTTTTCCAAGAAAATTAGAAAAACAGAGAAAATTAATTGAATATAAATAACATGCTAGATTTGTTTTGATAAAAGTAGTAAACTATGAGTAATTACAAAAATTAAAATAAAAAATGGAAAAACTTGAAAGCATTGGAAAAAGCTAAAAACTGGTAAAATCGTTCGTTGATTTGCCATAACCACAAAGCTGTTCCAAAAAAAAGTTTGGTGATGTTTCTTTCAAAAACCGTTATTATCTATTATCTATCACAACAACTTCACGTTTCAACATAAAAGAAAAAAACGTTGTATGTTAAATTGTTCTTTTTTTCGTTTACAGTTACAGTATATTTCCATTCTTAGTTTAATTTTTGTGTTTCCTATCGTAATATCCATGCGGATGCAATGTGCAGTGGTGGAATTGGAAATTCCGAACTATCGGAGTGCACTCGACGTGTCATCGCATCAAGGTAAAATCAATTGGAAGAAAGTGAAGAACACCGGTTTACAACATGTGATCTTGAAAGCTACAGAAGGAGCTCGTTTTCAAGATTTTACATTCTTGTATAACTGGGAAATGGCTATGATGAATAATATCACACCCAGTGTTTATCATTACTTTAGAGCTCTTGCAAGTCCAGAAGCGCAGGTTGCTAATATTATGAGAACTTTACGTTTAACCACTTTTGATAGAACAAAGGATATCTTGGCTATTGATGTAGAGGAGAAAGGAAATGAACATGCTTCCCCCGATCAAGTAGCGCGTACTCTGTATCGACTACTTAAAAGCTTGGAGTCGCAGAATTTCCGTAAAATTTTCATTTACTGTAGTCATTACTACTGGGAAAATCAGGTCAATTGGAAGATGTATGATTTCAGCGCATATCCCTTATGGGTAGCATGGTATAATGATGAAATGAAATATCAGCCAAAAATTCCTTCAACTTGGAAAAACGTTGGTTGGACTTGGTGGCAATATTCTCAGCTGGGTAAAGTTGATGGTGTTGACACATACATCGACTTAGACTTCTGCAAATATGATATAATTTAATTTCTTAAATTATTTCGCAATCGAGCTGAAAAAATTTCTTGGGTTAATATATCTTTTGATTAAGTTTCTACTTTCTGTGTATAGTTACCATATTTTTAGGAAAGAATAATCCTCTAGTATTCATATGTTTGCAACATAAGTTTTATATAAAGAACATATTTTTTATATAATATGGAATTATTCTATTTACAAATTAATTTACTTTGTAAGTTTTCTACATTATATAGATATATTCATGATTTTGTTTGTTTGCTGTCTCTCGACAATACTTCGTAACAATTTTAAGGACTATAAGCTCGAGCTGGTAATTTTGATGTATCCAAATCATGAAAATAATGGTGGTCTACGGCGTCCTTGGCGCTGATGCGGCTAGATGGGTCATAAATGAGCATTTTCTGAAATTGCGTTACTCATTTTTTATATTTATTTATGAAAATGTTAACCATTGAAAATTGTAATACCATCAACAAATCAAAACCATCGTCGTTCAAATTTTTAACGTTATTGTGTAATTCATTTTGAGTCCAATTGGGAAATACAGGTTTATAATCTGGTAAATCGGTTATACCAGCCCATGTCTTCTCAGTCGGTGTCGAAAGAATTCTGAAAATATCGCCAAAAATGCTTTAACGTCCCACATCATTTATAGTAGTATTCAACAAGTACCGGAAAATTCGATAAAGTTGATCTATTTCTGAGTCGCCTTGAAATAACGGTTTATGATTCGCTAACTCAGCAAAAATGCATCCAACAGCCCACATATCAACAGGGCAAGAGTATCGATGAGAACCAAGTAAAATTTCCGGTGCTCTATACCAAAGTGTAACTACCTGAAACAACATCATTCAGAAGAACATTAAAAAACATATAACAAATTTTTATTACATTAATTCATACTTCGTGAGTAAACATCCGAACAGGTACACAAAGTGCACGTCCTAAACCAAAATCTGCAACTTTTAAAACTCCTGTTTTCGGATTTATGAGAAGATTCTGTGGTTTCAAATCTCGATGCAATACTCTTCTCCGGTGACAAAATAAAACCGCAACCAGCAACTATAAACGTTGAAATATACTTTTTAATTGAAAAAATAATCAGATTATTAGGATAAAATTTCTACCTGATATGTCAGAGATTTAACCATAGCTGAATCAAGTTGTTTTCCATCGCCTAAACTTTCCATATACTTCTTCAAATCCATGGGTAAAAATTCAAATATTAGGTGTAATTTTGATTCTTCCATAAGTACTTCCTGTAAACTAAAAGATTAGTGTTAAAATTCAAAATTTTCGATCAATCTAAAATAATAATTCTTAATGTATCTACCAAACAATATTAGGATGCACCAATTCTTTCAATAAAGATATTTCTCGAATTGCAGTCGAAGGTATTCCTTCATCTTGCACTTCCATTCGAATTTTTTTAATAGCTACTAATTTACCAGTAGTCAGGTTTCTACCTTTGTAAACGATTCCATAAGTGCCTTGAGAGAATATTAAAATTTATCATTTTTTTTCTAGATTAATCTACGTAAGTAGAGAAGACAAGTACAAGAATTTCCATCTCACCTTCGCCAATTTTTTCAATTTTCTCGTAGTCGTTCATTTTGGTGTAAGTATTTTGATTGAAAACATTAATTGATCAATTAACATTCAATACTAATGGAAACCAAATTACTTTACTCATTAAAACTACTTCCCTTCCAAGTTCAAAACCGAAAAACAGTAACGTATCACGTATCACAGATTTTGTAATTTTGTAGTAAGCATCGAATGGAGGGAAAACTTGACTATTATTATTTTGGTAATGGTAATAAAAGAAGGAAAACGAAAGCGAAAAGAGACGGAAAAACAAGAAAGTGAAAACAGCAAGATTGGATTGGACAAGACAAGTTTTGTAGAAGTAAAGATGGAAAGTCGAGTAAATATCTGGAATCAGTGATCAATAATAAGGTTTAAAACCTTGTTGATAATAATTATTATTTTTTCTTATCCGTAAAATAATCGTAATGATTGAATCAAGATTTTATAAAACTAGTAAAAAAATTCTGAAAAATAAAATATTCATAATTTCAGAAGTATACAAAAGTTAATGCCCATAAATCGAAGAACAATGGCAACTAAAAGCAATCGTTTAAAAAAAAATTATTAAAGTGCGTGGGCCTATTTTTTATATTTTATTTTTTTCATACAGTTCAATAATCTGGGGGGAGGGCAGCAATTCTGTCAGTTATACCAAAGAAATAAATATTCATTGAGGAGTATGGGCTAAGAAATAAAAGTAATTTCCTTTTTCCTTGTCGGCTATAAAAATCTGACTTTATATTCCGTATTTTTTATTTAACACTGACTGAAAATACTGAAAAAATAGACAAATTGCACAATGACTCCATTTGAAACATTTTTGTAATTATTTAGAAAGTTAAAAATTGAATCATCTAATACTTTACAAATTCAATTACACGTATCATTACATTTGAAGTGGAAGACAACGAATTAACGTTATATTCATTTTCATAAAACTAAACAAACTGAATACCTTAAATTTAGACTTATATGCAGAATTGGTAACTTGAAAAATGAATATCGTATTAACGAGCGGAAGCTGTTTAACGAATATTTAGTTACTTAAGATTATTTGTTCCACGAGAAAAATGAAATAAAAAATTTAAATGCAGGACTCAAAATCAGCTCATCTTGTGTATTTCACACAAAAAACTACAAATGCCGACGTTTACTTTCATAAATTAAATTTTTTTTTAAAATAATATAAATCTTCGAATGATCACCATACGCGTGATTTATATAATTACAGAAGGAATATTTATAAAGGACAACCCAGAAAAATATCATTAATACATAAGTATACACACAGACATAGATTATAACTTAAAAAAATGCTGTATAAGTGAAGTAAACATCTGTCTCATGAGAATATAACTACAAATTTTTTATAACATTGAAAAGAGATCAAAGAAAAAGGAAAATATCACCCGAACAATTTTTAAGATTATTGCAATATTTAATACATCTAGTCGTTTTTTCGTATTTTAAAAACGTTTGGTTACGTCTCGGACCAGTGAACTGGGCATTATACCTTTCATCCAACCTTTTACTGCGTAACTGACTTATTTGAGTAGACCCGATAAAATTAAAAATTATGGAACGATTTCTATAACTTTTCAAAGATATATCGAACACGTCATTAACGGTATACCGACAAATTCTTGATTTACGTGAGAAATCAGAATGAGGAGTTATAAGTTTCTTCCTATGTGCGAACAGCTGAATACTTCTGTAATTTTTAGCCACATCTACGACAGCATCTTTATTTCGTTTTTTCGATCTATCGTTGGAATTGGCAAATACAACGGAACATCCAGGTAAAGCGTAATTTCTTATAGGAGACAGACATTCACCAAAATAAGAATGAAGTAAAATATCAGCTTCCACGTGTAAACGTTGTATAGATGGATCACTATTCCAAAAATTTCGGTACAGTATACCACATACCAGCTGAAAAGAAATGAAAAAATTTAATATAAAAAAAATCGTTAATAAAAATATTGATTCACGAACAATTTACCATTAAAGCACTTTTCACGTGACAAATATCAGTAGTCAACAAAATACTCCGCTTTCCAGAAATCATTTCGTCTAACGAACTTAGTACATTTAAATACTTATTAAGGTGAGGCCAAAAATTCATATCTAAGTTATCACAGCCCAAAGAATAAAATATTAGTAGAATGCTATAATTCAGCTTGAGCGACATTTTCTCAGGGTGCAATAAAGCTTTTCTAATCATGATCAAAATTTTTTTCTTCTCTTCAAGCGTGATCTCCCAAGTATTTAATACCTAGAAAATAATCAAGCATAAGTCACAAATTACTCTGTAATAAAATTCTCAAATTAGCAAATGATTACCCTCATTAATAAGTAACCAGCATGCATTCTATATGGGAAATCATCACAATCGTTTGCCATCTTTGGTTCCAATATAATGCTACATAACACATTCACAGCTTCATCCACCTGAAAAAATATTCAATCAATTATTGAAATTTCAAATAAACAAACAAAAAATGTGATAAAAAATATTTATACAGAATGAAATGACGAAGGGTCAATAAAATTATTATCTAGAAGCGCTTCAATTGTACGAAGTAGTCTATCGATTAAATTGCCGGTACATTTGAACTGCTTGATGGAATTACTAATTAAATTCAATAACGAAGGACAAACGTTTCCCAAACGAGGATTATTTTTCACGTCTTCTAACACAAACTACAAAAAAGAATTGTCATGTATTTTCAACCAATGTCATTGAAAATGTAAACAATGAAAACTATTTGAATACTGATAAAAATTACTTTCAATAGACTCTCAGACGAATTCAAAATAACTTGAGCAGCTACAACATAATAATCAGACTCCGATTGATTGATTGACTCTATTTCACTATATTTAGTGAGAGTATTTAGAGCATCGTCATCTAAACCATTGCAGCTTTCATTTTCATCAGAGTAATATTCACTTTTGATATTCGATTTGAAATCGGTTGAATTGCTATTTAAGAAATTCATATCACAATCTGACCGGCATTCCAATTTTGGTAAGATATCGTTTGAGGAACTATTTACAGATTTGGCTAAATTCATAATGCCACATATTTTTGAAAGAGGAGAGACATAAATTCCTGAAAATTTAATAAATTCACTAATCATATTACATTAAACTTGTACCGAAAATATTTTTTGGCATACCCTTGATAAACGGAACCGGCTCTAAATCGACGCTTATAGTATCATTGACACCTTGTTCTATCACATCAACTTTTGATAAATGTAATACTGACATATCGGAATTAGGAATGCTCACGTAAGGTACTAAGAATTTGTTTCCATACAAAGGCGGTATACCGTAATTTTGAAACACGTTACTTAAAATGGTCATGGATAGATTGGTTTGACGATATACATTCATTTCTGTGCGGCATATCTGTAATCACAAGTAGCCCTTGTAGATGATTTGAAGAAAAAAACACTGAAACTTGTTAATTCTTACATTCAATAGTTCATACAGTTTCTGAGAGACGTCATGAGACAAAGTTTCTGCTGCTTCTTCAGACACACTGCTGTATCCCATGCTTTCTCCATATACGGAAATCGAATGAGGTGAGATCAAATGAGATAAATTAGGGCTTTGACCGGAATCGTTCATTTCTACGGAAAAAAAATAAGTTGCAGAAAATATCACATAATTGGTAATTAAATAATCAAATTCGTCTCACTTATTACTGTGTGAGGTTTATAAGAATATTTTGACAATTAACTTCAGAAAATTGTAAAAGGAGTTTCTGGAAAGCTCTTTGATGAAGTACAAATCATAATTTTCTTTTGTTTTCTTAAAGATATACTATTCACACAAACTCTACTTATATTCAAAACAACCAACACTATGCACTATCACCAAAATTAAGCTTTATAATTTTCAAATGATCCCTGATTCATGATTATTACATTGCGAAAGCTTAGGGCAAAGTTAATCGATAGAGAATGGAAAGTTTCAAAAACACCACGCAAATTAAACTTCATCGTTTTCACGGTTTTCAAAATGATCCACAACCACAACAATTATTATGCAAAACTTTGTGATAAAAAATTCCGAATGAAAATGATCTAGATTTTGTGACGTCACTGCAATGCACATGTGCCATGAACAGGCGACATACGAATATTGAACTTCGAAGTAAATATTTCTTGTTCAAGTTGAACTTTTGTGAAATTTCATCAATATTTAAATAATTCCAAAGATACCGGCGATCCGGCACTTGCTGTGTAACGTTGTAAAAAAGTAATCTCATCCATCTTATCGTACTTCTTATGATGACGTCACAAGCGTGATTTTCATCTGCGCTTCGGCTTTTTGATATGCTTGAGAAAGCCAAGCTTTTCAACATGGTCTACGATTCAGCGTCAAATCGTTTGCAACGATAGCAAATCACCAGATGACTTTCTTTTAAGTAATATTTAATAAAAACTACTATTCCTTCTTTATATATTTCAATTCATAAACAATATGGAGTTCTTCGTAATCTGATAATAAAAAAGGGCTATACACTAGCAAACAATCTTTACAAGATTTTTAAATAATATCAAAAATAATCAACCATTCGTAGCTCACAATTCAAGATCAGAAATTAAATTAAATTATTTAATTTAAACATCAAACATTTCATCTAAATCTATTAAAAAGGCAACAAGTTCGTAAACATTCTTCGTAGAATTAAAGATGAATAACATCACGAATATTCGTTAAGTAATTGAATTATTACACGAAATTCGTAATTTAAAACAAGCAAATGAAACAACCATTCAACATGAGAAAGCTTCATGCGCATTTCAAATTTAATTACGACACAAGATGAATATTGAAATATTGACACGAATCTGAATTTCAAATAAGATGCACCACTTGAATAGGTTGCACGGTATATACCACCGCCGTGGATGAAACAGATTCTATGTCTATATCGTTTTCTTTGGCAGACCCATTTTCTGATTCCGGTTCCATGATTTGACTAGCAATTTCTGTTGAATCTATATCAACGTTTCGCTTTTTCTTAGGATTTTCGTCAATGTTATTCGTAGCTTTTCTTTTTTGAGATGAAAATTTCTTTTTTTTATTTTTCGAAGTTGAAGGTAATTCATTCTTTTCATCGATTTGTTCAATTACTTCTGGATACACTTTCTTAAATATCGTAGAATACGCAGATTTACTAATTACACGAACCGGTTCTGTTTGAGTTTCTCCTAAGGGATCTAAAACGAATGATCACCGTAATTATTTGTACAAATTAAATTAATTAGATATATAAATGAAAAGAAGAAACTCACCTTCGTCCTTGATTGCAGACTGGCTGCAATAAACTTTATAATCTTCCCACAATCTAGTAACGTTAATTTTTTCACCTTTTTTTATACGATTCCAAACCTGCAAAAAAACACTGTGTTATTTTATAGAAATACGCGTAACAAAACGTGTACCGAAAAATCACCTCATCAATCCGAAGCACACTCGATATATGATTAATAACATCATTTTCCAGAGTTTCGCTAATTTCGTAGACTTGTTGCCTACGAGCTTCACCTCTTCTGTCATTTGGATATATCACACCTTCGCTTAATTTTTGCAGCAGAGTCCGTACTTTAGCCGGTGTTATTCCATGCATATTTATAAACGCTTTTTGGCATATGTCAACTTGAAAACCATTTACTTTGACAAAATAACGATATGAAGCGCGCGAATTTGGCTGATCGCTTTTGTCACTTGTTTTGCAGATTAAACCGTATAAATACAAGTTCTTCTCATTATTATTTGGAAGTTGATTATATCCATTGTATATCTTTTCTTGGACATCTTTTGGCACTCGGTCGAAACATTTTCTCTCGCAGTTACAATTTTGTATTTCATTAAACTGCATCAAAGATCGAACTCAAGACTTTTACTTAAATAACGAAAAAATCGCATAATTGAAAATACATTACCATATTTTTTAAAGAAATTTGTAGACTTATCAAAAAACAACTCCTCGACTAATCTTCATTCAAGTACAGATTCTAATGACTTCAGTATCAACAAAAGTAATCACTCATTAAACTGCAACAAAAATGAAACTTCATTTGAATAACACTTACAGAATAAGAAAATCATATAATTAAGAAGTTAAACTTTCAATACCATTGCAAGAAATATCTTCGAAATTAAGTTGAATAATCAAGGAACAGTTTTCACACGGCAAATGTAACGTCTGAAATGTTCGCGTCAATTTCAACTCTTCTTCTTCTAAATAATAATAACCACCGCATCGACAAACGTAATGATATTTCTTTGAAGCCGCATCATGACAGAAATCATCCAATTTAAACGCACCGAAAAGTACAGGTTCTGAGTAACGAATTATCAACTCCTCATCGAACAACTGCCGTCGACGAGGATCACTCAAAACGTTCCAAGCTTCTTGAATAATACAAAATTGATAACTGTCCTCGACGTTTTTTTTGTCCGGATGATATTTAAGAATTAATGCTCTGTAACTTTTTCGAATTTCATCCAGAGATGCATCTATATCACAATTCAACACTTCATAAAAATTTGTCATACCAATTGACTATGTATAAAGGGAAAACACGTATTTATGGTATTATTAACGAATATATCACCGACATCAGTCACATGAACTTCTAGCGAATTAATAAATTCTTAAATTTTAATTAAAAAATAATTAGTGAACAAAAAAGAAAATAAAATCACGTTGAAAACGAAATTAGAAGAAAGATAAGGAGAATTATAAAGAGAGGGGAGAAAGACGAGCGATTCATTGCTTTTACAACTTTTCGATCAATACAACGGGAAAATTCGTTCTTCCTTATGAGCAAAAAATATTGCGAAAATTTTCGAAAAATAATGAAAACAGATGATTATAAAACATTTATTTTTAATTTCAACAGTAATGAAATAATAAAATAAATGATTATTACTTGAAAAATTAATAAAAAATAAAAAGAATGATGTTTCGATCAGTCCCAACACTGGACTGCAGTACGGTGCGCACTTTTTTTTAACCGTGTTGACAAAAAAAGAAATAACTTATGAATTTTCAAATTTATACAAGTACATACCATATAATTTTCAAAAAATTGAAAATTTACAAGAATAACCCTTAAACATAATCATTAAAAAAACAAAGTAATATGGTAACTACGTATTATTTCGATCACGTATTTAAGGAGGAAAATAAAAAATACAGTACATTTTAATTATATTTCAACAGCTCATCAATTATTCGAAAGCGTCTCAGGCAATTATCACCGATCCATCAAAATTGATGGTATATTGAGAGTATTCCTTAACGATGATGACCGGAGTATATGAATTCATAAATTTACGTATTCGCATATTTTTCAAAATTACAAAACCTCAGCCATCAAAGATGGTTTAGAAGATGGTCCAGGTTCATCACGGCATACTCTGAGATTCTGTTCCTCTGTAGTATGAGAAATAACAGCACCTTTTGCTGTCTCCTTAGCAAGTCTAGACGGTTTGAAGAACCTTATGTTGGTTCCAATTTGAACGCTGTTGCTGACAGTTTGAAACGTGTCTTCAGTGAATCTACCAGCCGACGGTCCATACCTGAGGGAATAAAATCGTATATATTATCGAAGTATAAGCCTAATATCAACAATAAAAAAATATTTGCTTACTTGTGGGTGACAACTTGAACCGTGTTGTTGGTTAAACTCGCGCCAAAAATTCTAGCCGATAATTCCAATCCGCGGTAAATAGTAGCAATTCCTTCTACAGCGCCAGCAGTCACGTTGAATACAGCTGCAACTTTGCTCGAAGCTTCTTCTTCCTTCATACCAACAGTATTCGTAAGAACTTTACAACTTCCTTTTTTGATATGAGGAGCCAAATACTGACCAAGCAAAAGTGTAGCTGCACCAACTCTGGAAGCTGATATATACACATGCATTATTTCATTATGAGCAGTTAAAGCTAACAAAAATATTTACCAACGAATCCGGTAACGTTAGCCGTGATGGCTGTAACATCTCGAGCAATTCTGATACCATTTGACACACAAGGGGCAACCCTTTTATTGGTATTGCTCGGATTTATCTTATTGATTATTTTTGGCGTATTCCCGTCTAAAAATTCGCCAGCTTTTTGAGCTCCATTTATCAAGAAATTCGATACATATTCAGCGCCTGAAAAATATCATTAAAAATATCTTGATATTTTATACAAAAATTATCGAAATAATATAACTTACCGTTATTTATATATTCGGAAATTTTAACACTAACATGGGCTGGTTCTTTGGTGTTACAAAATACTATTTTCGTTTGCAAAATATTTTCCAAAGTTGAAATAAATTCTTCTTCTTTTTCTCTTCTAACAACCAAACCGATCGATTCGACATCTGGAAATGAAATGAACTAAGAATAATTTAGAAAAACTACATAAACTCGACTTATTCAAATTTACCCGAATTTTCATTTCGTTCGATATTGATATTCGGCAATAAAATAGCTCCAAATTCTGTTTTTATAACCGGAGATACTTTGGGTATCAAAGGATACACAAATGTATAAATCTGCAAGTAATATTTCGGCAATGATTCACGTCCGCCATCTATAAACAATAGGCAATTTTTAATTTAGACATAACGAAACATTTGCAATTGTGATCACAACTCACCTTCGATTTCAAAAATGCGAACCGTATCAGGACCGCTTGAAACCGAAACCGTCCCCAATGATGAAATGAAATAAAGCGTAACATCGTCACAACTATAAATGAGCTGTGCCGATTGAGCTCCAATGTCACTTTTCAAATTTTCCAATACATTGCCTAATTCATTATAGGAGAATTGATTGGAACAAGTCGAATTGGTGCTTCCGTCATAACTATCTTGACTGAAAGATGTTGAAGATGAAGTGGACATGGCTTCCTCGTAAGTTGGAGGAGCGATAGATTCGACTTGAGAAAATACTTGCTCATTGCAAATTTGTAAATGTTGAATAATATCATTTCTACAGATCGAAAAAAATACGAATAATTCTTTGTTAGTCGACCTTCACAACCGAATAAGTAATGACAATGATGAGTAGTAAAAAATGTGATCACCTGACGGCAGTAATTTCATCATCCAACGCATTACAATTGGAATCAGAATGATCTGCAGAAGATGGTCCGTTAGTTTGATTCAGTAGTTCATTTATGTCTAATAAAATCACGTCTAGTTTTTTGATAGCCTAGAAATTACATACAATAAATTCATCAGTCCGCTTTTAAAAACAATATCGTTAGTTATTTGTTGAAAATAAAATAAAAAAATTACTTGGCTCCAATTTCCTTCCTGTTCCATAGTAATAACCTCATTGATAACATCCTTAGCATTTCTTATGCATTCAGTGTAACGATTGTTTTGCGATGACTCCATATCTACGGTCAAACTTTATATTGATTTTCAAATTAATACCTGTAAATAAATATTCACTTAAAAATGTTACTCATACCTATTCCAATAGTGACTTCCACAATAAAAATTAAAAAAAATACTCACCTCGATAAAAAAAATTCACCATTAAACATGAAGCGTCAAGTTGAAAAATCTTTAATAAAGTGAAGAAATTGTAACGAGATAAAATCACTTCGATTACGATTAGTGTGTAATTGTGTACTCAAAAAGAATGAGATAAAACGAGTTCAAAATACAACGATCAATTACTATAATCAAAATCAGGCATGCACAACACAATGACTAATCAGATCACTAATTCTTTAAATTTTCGTCAGGTGATATGACGGCCTATTTTAACAATATCTACTATAATACCACTTCCATGTTCGTACTTTTCATTTCACTGACCAAAAAAAAAAATACACAATATGTAGAATATTCTACTGTTTGATTGCTCAAGTTGAGAAATGTTTCTTCTGTAGTTTCTTCGATGATAGCATGATCTACCTGTTTCATCAAGGACGACGAGAAATTGCGGAAAAGTTACAACCGTACAGTCGTGTCGTACAATTACAGGAAACTGGTGAATGACGAAATAGAAAATTTAAGTTTCCCAGCTTTAACCGGCATCGCTTGTTGAGAAAATATGAGTCACCTAGGACAAGAAATGGATAAATTGTATGATGGACTTACACGTAAAACAGAATTAATTTCAATATTCAAATATAATGTTTTAGGTAACGAAATAATAATTATTCGATACATTTCTAAGAAATTGAAAAAACACCTAAAAACACGTGATGAACTTATTATGAATGGAATTATTCGTTCTAATTTTAATTAAACCTCGAAAATTCAATACATAAAACAACAGACAGAGGTGCCTACTTTTTACATAAACAACAGTCTCACAAGTCTGAACAAATGAACAAAACAAATTTCAAATGAAAAAAATTGAATAGTACCAAAGTTTGACTTTGGAAGGAAGTCGTAATTTATGATTGCGAATTCGAGACGTGTATCTAGTATCTACGCAACTCAGAAAGCGATTTAAAAAGACGTGAAACTGAAATAAAAACAAAATAACTGACATGAGAGATGAGAAGTAGAGAAAATTATCATTTCGATCATCAAAACACTACTAATAATTTAAATTTAATATTGGAGTATTACTGTTTCCATCTCTGTCTTCTATATTATTTTAACTTTCAAACTTTAAAAAATGAAAATTTTCAAATCAAAAGCGAATTGATCATGAAATGAACGATAAAAATAAGGACAACACAGAATGATCGACTCGCTCATGATTTGAAAATTTTTACTTTTTAAAACTTGAAAATTGGAAGACAGAGAAGGAAAGTAAACACTCACAATGGAATTCGAATTTCAGTGGAAATGGTGTTTCGGTGTTCGTGATGTTCTTGGTTTTTGCAGAAATGATATAATTCATCTATAACCTTAATAGAAAAAAAAACAGCATTCAAATTTATCTATCTTCTATCTTAGAAAGCAGAGTTAGATAGTTCATTAGTTTTTCGATTTCATCCTTATAAATAGATATACCCATGAAAACTAGAACTTAACAAACTCTTGCAAGTAAATGTACCTCACAAAAGCCAAGTTCTTTCCCATTCAAAGCGCTTATAGAAAATTAGAGAACAGTTGCAATAGGTAGTGATGCACATTCAGTACTTCTTTTATTAGAATTCTATGATTATGCTTGTTGTTTTCCAATGATAAAATCAATAGAGTAATGTACTAGTGTAGAAAATCCATTTGCGTAAAAAAATACTCCAACTTAAAATGACCCGCATTTTAATTTTTAAATAATAAACCGATTTACTTCTAGAGTTATAATACGCAATACATTAGTATACTGTATAGGGGTTTCATGACAAATTATAATTTATAACTGGTTAACAAAACTACAAAAAAATAATGATAATGAGGTAAACAATTTTCACAATAATTTGTTTGATTATGATGAAAAATAGAAACACTAGTCAAATAATTGTGGGTAAATGACTTATACTCTATGAAATGCATAGAAACTAGCCTTCAACATAAGGCATTTATTGATTTCAATCATTGAATTGCCTAAATATAACACATGTGTATTTATTTATTTTTGTTAATAAAAATCGTCATCGACTATATTTCAATAAAAACTAAGAAAATATGGATGTTTTAAACAGAATTCTAATCTTTCGATTTGCGCTGATCGGCTTAGCTGTTCTGGCAGTTATCAATGAGTATCTCGTTTATGTATTGAAACCGGTGGTATATTGGCCGAACATAGAGTGCAACAAAACTGTCCCATGTTCCAAAATACTGTTGGTAGCTGATCCTCAAATTTTGGGAGAATACAAAGAAAATTTTCTAGCTAGATTTGATAGCGACAGGTAATTAATTTTTACCCAAAACAATCAATCCATGGGATTGAAATGAAATCTATTCTTTTTGTTTAGGCATTTAAGGAACACATTTACGGTGGCCCTGCAACACGTACAGCCAGACGGTGTAATATTCTTGGGAGACCTATTTGACGAAGGAAGCGTGGCTACAGCGGAACAATTCATTCGCTATTATGAAAGATTTTACTCCATTTTTCAACTAAAAAAATTGGATGAAGCTGAAATAAAGGTAACATTAATTATATCAATTATGAAGCACGAAGGTAACTGTAATATTGAATTTCTCACGCAGACTGTATTCATTCCTGGAGACAACGATATTGGAGGAGAAAACAATGAAATCATAAGAAGTGAGCATGTGGCAAGATTTAGAAAAAGATTCTCAGGAGAAGATACTCAGTTCATTAAATACGTACAAATAGCCAAGGTTATTAATTAGATTATAAAACTCTCGATATCGTTTTATCAAACGAAACACCTCGTTATTTGTATTTCAGGTAAATAAATTGCTAAGAACATATCCTATGATATCAAAAAAAAAAGATGCAAAATTTGAACCACTAGAAATTGCAGTATCACATATCCCATTAAGCACCGTCATCAGTCCATTCACCGAACAGGTATTTTCATTTGGTTGGCACTACATACATATGTATCCTTTACTAATGCTAATTTGAATTTATTTGCAATAGGTAATGCAACATGTACACCCCGAATTCATATTTTCAGCTCATGATCATAAATCATACGCCTTATTGACGTTGAGAGAAGATGGTAAAATGCTTTATTATGAAGATATGAAATACAACGCTTTTAGAGGTGGTGTTTCGACTTGGACTTTTCAGTCCGCCAGATCTACAAATTTCACGGTCATTACTGAAATCGTTGTTCCTACTTGTTCCTATAGAATGGGATCTCCTGAAATAGGATACGGTGTTATCGTTCATGGTACGATCTTATTTTAAGCTTTATAGGAGTAAATTATAATTCGCAAATTTTCTCTCTTCTTTTACAGGAAAGCAAAGTGAACAAATTACTTATCATATCTTGTGGTTACCGTCAAGAATACCTCTTTTATGGCTGTATTTTATGTTTGTTTTCTTTTGTTCAATTGTTATATGGTTTAATTGTAATTATTTTCGAAGATGGTATATCAGATTTTGTAAATTTTAAAGTAACTTTTTTCTATACATTCTTTCTAGTCTGGAAAGCAGCTAAAAACCTCTTTTTATGATAAATGAATCTCAATTTCACGTTCAAGTCAACTATCATCTCGAACTCATTATATTGTACATGTAATTTTAAGTTGGATAAATAAGCAATCATTATTTCATTAATTTTTATAAATTAATAATTCAGGTGTTATATATTTTGGTTCGACGTATTAATTCTATGATCTCAAATAAAAGATGAATGAATTCAGTTTTTCGAACTAAAAAAAGTACAATTATTGGTTGTGTCTGAATATTTATATAATGCAATAAATTGTATGTCTTTATTTCTATTTTGGCGCTATTTCGGTAATTTAATACAGGTGATAATTAATGATGTTTATTCATGATTCTTAGATATCATCAAATCGTAACTATACAAAAAAATTAAGCATTCAATGGATCAGAGTTTTTATTGCAGTTAGCAAACAATGTATGTTTGTTTTTGAGCATATTTACCGGTAATTCGTTCGAAAGATAGGAAACGAGACAAAAATAAAGTAAAAAGCAACATCTATTACATATAAAATTATATTATTCATTGTTCGTCAATTACAGAAAACATTGTATCTAAAAAATAACAGTTTCAATACAGCAAATGAAAGAAAAAAAAAACGAATATTATTCGTAGGGAAGAATAACTGTTCGTTTAAGCATGGCTTAATTTCTATCTCCTACGTTAGAAATTATATTTCAAACATTGAAAGCTTCACACCTTGGATTTAATCCTACTAAAATTGCAATTTTATAATTTATAAATAATTTTGCATATAAAATAATACTTTAACGAATGATGTATCACTGAGAAAGAGTAGTTCAATTTCATGAGCAATGTTTCAATTTCTTTTTTAAAGCTACAATTCATCGATTAGTTCACCAAATGGTTTTCCAGGAATATCGGCAAAATTTTTGAGAAATAAAGGAAACAATAATTTACAAAGTATAAAATTTATTTTACAAGGATACTTCTGCGGACATTCAGCAGAAATATTTTACACATAACATACATTTACTTAAACATACGCAAATATGGGTACGTAAAAGTTGATAGCCTTTTTGAATATAAAAAAGGAGAAAAATACATACGATACGCATTATTAATTTTAAATAGAGAATTCGTAGGTCAAGCATGTATAAATACATATTAAGTATCAAATATTATTTACAAAGTTACCGAATTTCTAATGATTAAACAGACATAAAAAGCAATGTTTCAATTTTAGGTCTTTTTTTCTGTAGCCGATGATCTAAGGTTTAAAGACATTACAATAATAATTAATGGGGGAAAAAAGTAGAAATTACGTAATACTAATTTAGAAGAAATCACTCCTCGACAAACTTAAACTTTAAAGAAAAAGAAAAAAATAACTGATAGTAAATACCTATTTATTTTGAAAATTTTTTCAGCAGCAAGTCTTACATAGTATACTACAAAAACAAGAGTACACCGCACGGACTTAGAATTTAACAAGTAAAAAATTCATTAAACCGCATCGTAATACAATGCCATATTCACTGGCATCGGAATTTAAACAATCATTACTATATAAGCCATTTAAATTAGCATTCATCAGTATGGAGCTGGACGCTGATACACATTATCTCTATATTTGCCGCCACCGTACGCTTGTACTCCGTAATTTGGTTCGCCATAACCTAACGTGCTATAATCGTATCCTCCGTAAGCGGGTCCGTACGCTTCGTAAGGGTTTGTAGGATAGCCATAACCAGGATAGGCAGTCGGATTACTGTAAGCAGCATAAGCTCTAGAATTATATGCAGCTGCGTTGTTGACATTTCCTCCTCGGATCGGTCGTCCTCCAGGTCCACCCATTGTTTCAGGATTGAATTTCACTTTCTTCACATCTACTTCCTTACCATTAATTACTTGTTTGGGAGAAGCTAAAACTTGTTTAACGACTTCGGTATCATCAAATGTAATGAAACAAAAGCCCTTACGTTGATTTTTTGCTTTGTCAAAAGGATGTTGAAAATCAATTATGGTACCGTACTGTGAGAAATAATTTTTAATATCTGTTTCAGTGATTTCGTTCGTTAAACCGCCGACGAAAATTCTGCACTTCAGAGGATTAACTTTCTTCGTCACTTTTTTTACATCGATTTTCTTATTGCCGATCGTATGTTCACCTTCCGCTAATACATTATCTACAGTTTCAATAGTAGAAAATTGTACGAATCCAAAACCACGAGACTGTCCAGTAAACGGGTCGGACTTAAGATCTACGTTAACTATTTCACCATATTTACCAAAGTATTCACGTATGTTGTTTTCGGTAATGTTTCGACCTAATCCGCCGATGAATACTTTTTTGTCATCATCACGTCCAGGACCGGCATTTTTGCCGTTTGCTTCATAAGCCATACTACAATTAAAATATAAACAAAGTTAACAAACTTACGAAATAATGCACACGTATCTTCAAGAATTACGTTATTATATTAGCATTATCATCAAAGCACTCATTTAATATACAATTTAAACCGAAATATTTAATTATATACAATCTTTACGGTAAAAAATAAGTAAAATAAATATTGTTTGGCATCTTTGGCATTGACACACGAAAACAAAATGGAGGGAATTTTTCAACGAGATATAAAATTGTGGAGCGAAAACTTTTTCACCATCGATTGTTTCGTCTTTACCTTCATTTCACAAAAAGTAATTACCGTAAATTGTGAAAATGTAATTAGGAAAATGATATCGTTAATTTATTTCTATTTTTACTCGAATTAATTTTTATATTACCTAAAAAGTGTTCATCATAATTATTAATTGCGTGATTTGTCTATTTCTTCAAAAAAATCAAAAATGATGATCCATTTTAGTGTTTATTAAAATCGGTAATTACCGCGTAAATACATTTTTCAATATATTTTTTCTGTGTCATTTTGATGGAAAGCTGAATCATTCGCTGACTGGATAAACATGAAAATAAAACAACTTGACATTCGAGTTTGAGTTGAGTTTTCCACCTATCATCTCAAATTTTGAAAGATAACACAAAGAATGTTTTGAGTGACTTGAGTACTCAGAGTATTCAGATTCGAATTGTACGACAGCTTTCACTCAAAAAGACGTAAACTTGGTAAATTTCACTCTTTCAAATTCTAAAGTTCCAAGCTATCTGTTGAAACAGGCGAGGTGAAGATTTTCGTTGATTTCTACCCAATTGACTTATCGTCGTCATCAAAAAAAAAGTAAGTATCATTCAGTACTGTTTCATCCTTCCGTTTGTAGTATCGATGATAATATCTGTGTATGTGAATCAACGAAGTTTTCGGTGTTTATTTTTGTTAAAAATTTGTAACCCTTCAGTTGAAATTCTGCGTTGAACTAGACCAGTATAATTCGAACTTTTTATAACAAGAATTAAAGAATAGAACTTCTAATAAAAGTACGTATAAGTTGTAATGACGTTATCTTGTTTTGGGTATATTCCCTCGAGACGTTTTTTGTCGATTATTTATCAGCGGAGAACGTCAATTTGTGATATTTCCTTGTGAATGATGATATCTCAACTCTTGAAATACAATGAGAGTATTTAATTACTGATTTAATGAGACTGACACAATTTCCCGTAATTTTGTCATTTGTTTTTTAATACATGTGCATACTGTACGTATTGTATTTATCGAATATTTTTGTTTTTCAGTAATAAACATGTCTGACATGTTCGGAGATAATTTTGATGATAACGAAGTAGATCCAGCGGCAGAATTTCTTGCTAGAGAACAAAGTCAGTTGGCCGGGTTAGAAGATGACTTGAACCCTGTGGTTCAGCAGTCATCCCCAGTTCCCACCCCTCCCATAGCGAATGGTGGTCCTGTTGGTACGTTCATCGTTGTTTCATTTTTACAATACAACAATTAAGCATTATTATTTTCGTTAATTTTCTCAGAAAACGGTATCAAACCGCCTTCTGCATCCGCTGCACCTTCAAAGCCTCCTGTCGAACGCGAAGAACCTGAAAAAATTAAAAAATGGAGAGAAGAGCAAAGAAAGCGTCTAGAAGAAAAAGGTTCTTTTCATCTACTTCAATACTTAAAATTTCATGTTTGTATAAAATTTAAAATATGTTTCATTCCTTCACGTAATTTAGATGCTGAAGAGGATAAAAAACGAGAAGAATGGCGTGCTGTAGCCAAACGTGAATTAGAAGAGTGGTATAAACACCATAATGAGTTAATTTTGAAAACTAAAGAAGCTAATCGGTAAGATTTTTAAATTGTATCGAGTTTCTAAGAGGTTGAGATTGAGTGATTTGAGCAGGTGTTGGAAATAAGGCTTTGAAGGTGTTGAACTACATATAAAATTACATTTATTTTACCTTTTTCTATTTGACCAGCGTGTTTGAAGTCTTCTTTACTTTCTAATATACATATTTGTAAATGCTTTATTTATCTTACCATATCGTTACTTCAATAAAAGTGTTGCATTGATGCCACTTTATAACGCTATGTATTTATCTTCGATCTTTTTCTTCTTAATTAATGCTTTAACTATGTTTTCTCCGATGTAGAAACGAAGAATCATTTCTCACTTATTATCCTATTATCTGTATAAAGATTATTAATACTTTTATTTTTCATTTTTTGCCATCAGGGAGTCCGCTAAGTAAGTATACCGAAACATTATTGCACTACTTTAGAGCAAATTCATGAGCATCTTTTGCAGATTGCTTTATGTTAGAATTTTTGCGCTTTAGTAGTTCGAAAATATGTAAAAAAATTAGCAGCTTACCTTCTTTTGAAAGCTTATTTAAATTAATTTTTATGCTTTGTTTTGCTTCTTATCGCCCTCGTTCTATATTGCTTTTTCTTTAAGCAAAAAATTTTGCTTATTAACATTTAGCAAATATTTTTAAGGTGAAATGTAAGATACTTTTTTATATTTTTTGCTTTGTTATGTTATTGCTGAGCCTTCAAAATTTTGCACGTAATTTTTGTATTACAAAAACATTTCATTGAAAATTTGTTGTTTATATTAGAAACGCTGAAAAACAGTTCATCGCAGACGTGGACGAAATTGAACCGGGAACCGAGTGGGAAAGAATTTCGAAATTGTGTGATTTCAGTCCTAAAGCCAGTCGTTCTAGTCGTGATACATCAAGAATGCGCTCCATCATTTTACAACTGAAGCAAACCCCGTTAAAAAAATCAATTAATTGAAGCACACATTCCATTATTACATGTACACAGTTAATCATCCGCTTCATTTTATATTATTATGTTATTCCGCGTTGAAGTCAATGTAGTATTTGTTATTTATTTATGATTTAATGTTTAAACGTCGTTATTCCTTTTTATTTTACTATAAATTTATTTTTCCATGTATTAATCGTATCAATAATATATTTCTCTTGTACTAAAACTTAAAATTCTTTGTTACAAATTGACAATATCGACGAAATTTTAATGAATATCAAATCTGATGAAAAATATAAAAGTAAATATAAAACACTCAACTTATGAAGTAAATATATTGAATGTGAAGGTGTTCTATATCAGTAGATACATACAGAAGAAATTATAAATTAATCAGGTAAGTGTTCAAATGACAAACACAAGGGCAATTGATTTTTTAAACGGTAAAAAAACAAAAATACATTAAAACATTAGATTCACCTTATACACGTAAACTGTAACATATCAACGCTAACAAAATCGCCCATAATATTACCAGTATGATCGATTGGCGAGTGAACTTTAATTTGTCTCATGTGAGTATCTCTGCCATTTTGGTGATTACTTATGACAGCTACTTGTATCATGAAAGTTCTAATCGGTCGATCATGCATATCCTTTAAAGCTATTTTCACCCATCCAACCGGTTCATGTAAATCAATTACTTCGATTTCTTGTAAATCGTTAAAATTTGTGCCTGCTCTAATGGATATTCGGTTCGGCGTGTAACTTTCATCTAATTTATAATCGGTATAAATATATATTTCCTTTATTGTTGTTTTTCGACGAAATTGTATATTGACTAAATGTGGAAGTTGTCCGTCTGATTGCCAATATGTGTCTAAACAGTTATCTCGTAATTGATCAACGCCAAAACCTAAATGAAAGAGATACTGAAAAGTCTATAAAGAGTAAAGTATTGAAAAAAACAGTGTCTTACCTGGTTTGCATGATGATAAACTCCAGATAGCTTGATTTCCCACTTCGCGTACTATTCCTTTTCTTTCATCTCTAAACGGATCCAGGATATTTTTAACAGGAGATGGTAAATCTTCTGTCTGTTCGGTTGATGTGGAAGACATCGCAATGGATTTGTTTTTTCTTCTAATTAGAAGAAAACTTCAAACCATTTTAAGAAATTCTCCAGCGAAAATAAAATATTCCATTCGATATTATGGTTTATTCAGCGCGAAAATTGTTGATAAACAACAATGTTGCCAAGTAAAAGAACATTATTTCTTTACAAATTATTTTAATTTTTTAATTTTTTCTTCATCTTTAATTATTGGATTGGAAAAATAGATTTTATTGATCTGAGAATTTTCTAGTATATAAGCATCAAATTCTTTCCTCGCAATTAACCATAAAATCAAAGATCCATTTCAAAATTTAAAAAAAAAATGAAACTTTCAAGTTTTTATTGGAATGCAACACTTTTTTTAGAATGATGATAAGCAAGAAAAGTAAATTCCGCCTTTGAAAAATAACATCCAATTTTCAATTATTTATTTATTTTATTTATCGCGATCATTTTTAGATTTAATCTGATTCCAACAGATCGAAAAAATTTCAATGAAATCTAATATATAAAATATGTTAGAAAGCTTAATATGCTTAAATATTGTATCTGCGTGTTACAATTTTGGATTTTCTTCAGCAATGTTATCATCACACAAACTCAAGACATTCTTACAAACGAAATAGTTCCTTTTCACGATAAAAACGTATCAAAATATCCAGTAAGTCAATTTCCGTGCATGTTTTATAATCAATAAAAATCTATTTAATGTTCATAAACCACAATATTTAATTGTTTTAGTTTAAAAAATGCCATAATTCAACTCCTCCTGCCAGCAATGATACGTATAAGTGGGTTTTAAAACTTAATTAATCGTCATTTCGAAAAGTACTCAGAATATACATATTTAATTTCTCATAGGACTCTTCCTGTTTATCACATAGAACTAGACTCTCCTCCAGAGGATAGATGGCGACGTTTAGTTACAGATATGAAACCTCAAGTAAAATTGAAAACAAGTAATGAAATTTAAAAATTTTTGTTTCTTTATTTGCAATTGTTTTCATTTCAGATCAGAAGACTTCTGGAAACCATTCGAAATAACACAAATGAGATATTTGGGTCTGAAATATTCAAAGCAATTGATACATATATCCCTCATCTGACTAAAACGTTACCAAAGGAATATTATGAAGAAATTATCGGCATATCCGAGGTTACTGAACTCTCAGTCGGGGAAATAACTATTTACAACATGTTTTATGAGTTTTACAGCTTTTGTACATCAATTGTAATGCAAGACAAAGACAATATAATGTACCACGGACGAAATTTAGATTTTGGATTGTTTTTGGGGTATGTAATTTTTAGTTACAAATTTTGAAAAAAATGACGAAATCCTTTTTAATTGTCCGACTTTTGTAAAGACGAATTTTGAGAAATTAAAAAATTTATTCAATTATCCAGAATTTAAAATCAAATGAACATTGAAATCATTTTTTTTTTTCAGTTTATAGTTTCACAAGTAACGTTGATACCAACTATCGTTACTTCCATTGTCGTTTAATGTGTGATTGCACGTCGATAATTTATATCAGACGATAATTCAAATTATTTTTTGATAAGCAAGAACGAAATTAACACTTGGTGGGCGTATTAGCATAAATGTGTTAAAGAAGAATTATTATTGAAAAACAACTCCATTAATTTAATTAACTTGTTGTTATGCTGTGATCTTTACTTTACAGATATTTGAATTTATGATTTTCCTAGGTGGGATGTACGAAATAAAACGTGGTTAGTAGCTGAACTTCTAAAACCATTGATCGTAAAAGTGGAATTTATGCGATCTGGTGAACCTCTTTTCACTTCTGTTAGTTTTGCAGGATATACTGGCGTTCTCACAGGCATAAAAAAGGTTTTCTAAAAATTTCCCATTAAAATTCTAGTTCATTGAATATGTTTTACTTATGCGTATATTTTTCCAGAATCTCTTTAGCCTTTCTGTTAACGAACGTTTCAAATTAAACGGTGGTGTCGTAGGAATCATCGAATGGATTTTTGGTCGAAGAAATCAACAATGGAATGGTATCTTGACTCGTCAAGTAATGGAAAAAGCTACTAGTTATAAAGAAGCTCAAAAATTGCTCTTATCTCCTCAACTCCTGGCTCCTTGTTATTTCATCTTAACTGGACCTAAACCTGAGCAGGTTAATCATCATTATTTTAAAAAACTTGAAACATTATTCTTCCACGTAGAACCGAATTTTTATAGATCAAATTTTTCAGGGTTGTGTCATCACTAGAGGTCGACAAGACTTCGATTTGTGGAGCCTAAGTGATAGAATGCTGAAAAATTCTTGGTACTTGATTCAAACTAATTACGATCATTGGAAAAAACCTCCTTCAATTGATGATCGTTTAAATCCAGCCATTACATGTATGGAAACTTTTGGGAGACATGATGCTATCTATTCATTATACAACGTACTTTCTACGATACCAGTGTTGAATAAAGTAACAAAAATACTTCTTTAAATTACCTTCAAGTTTGTACCTTCATTGCTAGTAAATATTTTCACAGCTTACAGTATATACCGCAATAATGAACCCTTCAAGTGGTGATTTGAAAATTTGGCTGCAAAACTGTAAAGATCCATGTTGGCCTTGGTAAAACGACTACATTTTTGCAATTATCAAAATATTGCGGTAGAAAATATCTCGCAATGGAAGTCATTTTCACTATTTCCCATAAATTTAAAAAGTTGAATTCAGTTTACCCGTTACTCATTTTCTCGCCTTGAAGACTATCAACTTACTTCGTCGAAGTATTAATTTAAGACTGATTGTATACTTGAAAAGTTGTATTACTCATCATAGTTTTAATTTCTACATCACTTTTATATTTTTTAACGATTTTGTGTTTATGTGCTGAAAAATCTCATTTTTACATGAAACGTGATACCATTTATTTTTGCCTTATATTTTACAATAAAAAGTTATTCATATTTTTTGTTCATCGAAGGTATATTCACCAATTCGAAAAAAGTTTTAAAAAAGGTTAATGTAAAATTTACATTTCAACGATTACATCATTCATTAACCTAAAATAATTACAGTTGTTACAATGACAAAGAATGCATCATTTGCAAGTAAATTTTTCAATAGAAAATGACCGTCGTGTTATTTCAAAAAATACTTACGAGAAGTTATAGAAATTGCCATAATTTAACCACCGTTTTGAAGGAAATTCGTAAAAGTCGTATTTAATCGAGGTAAGAATTATAACAGACGATAATTAAGGGTTTGAAACAATAAATTTTAACGATTCCGTAACCAAAACAGATAAATAATTCAGAAATTAATTTCTTCTATGAAGGATGGACTATGAAAAAATCTGGCAATTTGTGTTCGTTAAATCAAAACTTTATAAAAATTTTCAAGTAAAATTCATGACAAACGAAGAATTAATAAGTGAATTTTTTATGATCTGATTTTTTTAAACTCATTTTAACAGCTTCAGAATACTCCACTTCACTAGAATTACAACTTACGATTAAAAATAAATATAGGTTATCTGGAATCGAATGAAAAAAAGGTATTTTTTACTTTGCATATTGTATAATTTAACAATGATAATCGCTACTGAATTTAGCGTGCGATTACGAATCGATAATTATATATTACCTTAGCTTGGAATTTTAGTAAAATATTCGCTTTCGTTAATAATAACTTTTCAATTTATCCATTTTCTTTTACTTTTTTTCCTCCTTAAAATATATTCGATTGTGAAATAAAGTTAGGTATAATTATACCTTTGCGGTGGTTTTGTTTTCTTGATATCGTTACTGTCGCACAAAAGACTAAAGGTATGATGAAGTAAATACGTAAGATACCTTTTAGTTTTAAAAAAAATAAGCAATTTGTAATTGCACAAAGGGTAATTTTGTATGTGATAACGAAACACGTGTTAATGTGTATGAATGACTTCAAGTATGATAAATGAAATCAACTTATTCGCAAATTAATTACTAGTCATGAAAAAAAAAGAAAAAAAACTCAAAGCTGGTGGACTTTGAACTCTTTCCATTTTCTTAAAAACTCATGTCATCAACTAGCTAAAATCGAAGAGAGTAAAAATCTATATTTTATTACATAACCTTTCCACCTTGTACAACAAAACCGAACAGTGACAGGTTTAAAAGAACCAACGATATGAGAATATTTCAAAAAAGGTTTTTTTAATATCGCTAAAGTTGTGAAGATGGTTATTTATCTGCGTAGAAGATCGAGTGTAAATATTCATAGGTTAGGAAAGAGGGATAAAACAAACCTGTCTGTAAAAGAGGACATTAACCACAAACTGCTCGTAGGACAAGTGAAGGTCAAAATAAATCTATTGTACAGCTACAACATCGTATATGCAGCCAGAAAACGCCGAATATATGCATTACGCACTGAATACCATGTTGTGCCGAACTATCCATCCGTATCCCATCTTCGCTCATTTTTTTCTCATAAAAAAACAACTTCGTGGCTCATTCTTTCATAACGAAAGGTACCAACGCTTTCAAGGTTACATAATGTTGAATAGACATAGAAAAAGCAACTGTTCTTTAGATCTTGATTTTTCAACTAAACCGAGGCACGAAAGGATGTGCAGTTTTAAAAGGAAATACTCTGTTACAGTTTTGAAAAAGTTCATTAAATAGGTGCGATCTAGGGAAAAAAATAGATATATAGCGAAACGTAAACGGAAACTGCATCATAGTCGAATGATCTTCAAAGTTACAGGAAACATTTAAATGACAAAAAGGGCTCAAATTGTTCGGTATTCATAAATATGAAGCAATGAAAGCGAATTATAAAAGGCAACATAGAAATGCAAAGTAGGAAAAATAAATTTATAACAGGATATGAGTCAACGCTTTAATAAACAAACCCCACCCTTATCATTTACTGCCGCTTCTCAACATTTAGGTAACTATATCTGTTTTCATACAATGTAAATATCCATATAATTGCCATTGTAACGTTGGCATTTTACCACTTCACGTATAAGCGTGTACTTAGTTATCAAAAAATTACATTTGAAAAAATCAACGTAACATACGATTCAATAATATCTACATTATATATACAACTACAAATTTAGATTATGGTGATTATTGACTTTAAGATCTAAAAAGCGGTATTTTTACCAAAATGTAATGAAAACTTCACCAGATGAACGACCAAATACTTGCGGCAAAAATGAATATCAATTGTTTTTGTCGATAAGTGTATAATTTTGAATTATTCTATTTAATGAAGTCATTTAGGGGTTCTCATGATATTCAAAATTCCTTTTTTTAAAATCATCTATTTATTTTTTTGAAACTTTGGAACTAGAATCAGAAATATCAAGCTTTTAAATATTTTATTACAATTTAAAATTGCTTGATTATTTAGTTGATGAACTAAACTTTCATTACACTATCAGCTTTCAAATAATGTTCAGTTGTTCATTCAAAATACTAAAAATATCAAATCACAAACAATCGAAAAGAAGGAATCAATCGTGTTTAAAACAAATTATCCGAATATCTAAATTATCAATTTTAATCAACAATGTATGGAGCAGTTAGAATATGAATGCATTAATATCATTCATCAAGTTTCAAGTTTTATTGAGCATACTTATCAATAATTTTTAACAATTCATCCCACCTGTTTATAGTTCATTCGTGTTTTTTAACGAAATTCGAATTGCAAATCAGAGTTATTATTTGTTTCAAACAAAAAAAAAACTGAAACACAATTAAAAATATTAAATGTATTTGTACTTTTGTACAAAAAACGGTTGGTACACATTTACAACTTAGTTATACTTTTTGCTTTGCTGCACGAATTTTTCCCTTCCTGCCCACATCTGATTGTACATATTTTAGTTTTACTTCATTTGAAAGAAATTATTGTCAACGTTGTTAAGAATCAAACACATCGAGGAAAACGTTCAAGTTTTAATTGATTATATTCGAAAACAGTAGTAAAGATAATAAAGCTCAACTTTGCTAAAATACAAAATAAAAAAGAAAAATAGCTGCGTTAAATTTCTGGCGAATTGATTTTGCAATATTATTAACGTACGTCAATTCCAATTGCATATGCAAAGTATTGAAGGAGCATGTTGCAAATTTTCACGAGTAAAACTTTCGCAAACAAAACAGTGAAAGATTTGACCTTAAATCTGGTGAAAGATTTGCTTCTTTCATCTCATTATTAACTTTAGTGATATTTCTTCGAGTAAAATTTCAATTGTACCTTCATCTCGGGTGCGATAAAAATATTTAATTAACTACAAAAAGTATTTTCAATTTACATACATTGATTTTCAGCTTTTCAAAACGGAAAGATATAATTTGGTGGAAAAGTCACTTTTATAATGGCGTGTATAAAAATTGGCTTTTAGGCATTGTATTCAAAGAGTACAGTTATTTCTTGCGTCAAGTTGCATAGTAATTCAAGGTATTATTTTTATCAATAACAATAAAAATATAATATCTACATGTGTTCGTCATTAACAATTCGTTAGTGAACCCTTTGCCTTCATTGTGTATTGTACGCGATGCTGTTTGAAAGGTGTTGCATTTCCGGCCGCGATCGCGGAGGAGTCAAGAGAATCTTTGTTATGCTACGTCTTCGAAACAACCGCCAGACCACCATTGCTATGCTCGATAGGCTGAGCGTAGGTTATGGATAGTACCGTTGTATACGCTTAGATGGCGTCATGTAAGAATTCAAGTTTGAAATGGCTCATTTTGAGTAAACTGCAGAAAATTTCATCTCCGAAATTTATTACAAGCGTAAATCGAAATTATCACGTTAAATTCAGAGTATTCCTATCTTAATAGATTTTTCATTCAGTAACACCATTTTTTCTCATTAAAGTGCAATTAAACCGGAAATAAAATGGACTATTAATCGTACAAACATTACCGTCGATAAGAAACATATACCAGAACGCTATGTTGAGAAAAAAATAAAATGAAATTTATCAAATATCGTTAGTCGAATCATCTTAAACCTTTTAACACTTCTACTGAATTCACAACCAACTTGGTAAAAAGTCTGTACTGGTTTCCGGACGCACAGTCATGCTCTGATATGCACTAGCAATCGTTATTGTTTCGGAAACCGTTTCATCTGTATTCCAATGCATGCGTACAATTCATATTGTCGCGTACTTTGTCCTTCATTTTCCGTTACTAACACTTTTCCCATTCGTTAAACAATACGAAAATGCGTCGTAATTACGTCGGCTTGTCTGGCGATACCGTTATGTTAATATGTATGCTTAAGTTTGGAGTTTATTTTTTCTCGCCTGAAAAATTAACGTATGTGAGATGATTACACAAAAGTCTGATGTAATGAAAAATATGCTTTGAAATTCGAAAAATTAACCGTTTTATTTTACTTTTTTTCACAAAAATTGGTCCAAGTTCAATTAAAAATGGTGTTTATTCCTATTCGAGTTGACAAAATCTTTACTTTTCGAGATTCAAATCACTAAATCGTGATTCGCAAAAGAAACAAGTATAAAGTATGAAATTACATTTTTATATTTCTTCAATTATCAAGTGCTTCAAACTTGAAACGAAGCTTTGTTAATTTCAATAAATGAAGGGTTGTTTACAAACACAAAAATTAATCGAAATTCAATAATTTGTTGATATTAATGTATTCTGATCTTTTACTGAGCAACATTGAGAATCATGTTGCTCAGCAACAAACTTTCTACAGTTTTATTGACAATGAAAAAACAGAAGGGAAAAATAAAGTGTTTTGAAAGTTTGCAGAAATAACTGTTTTGAAACTAAGCATTCTTTATTTATTAATTCATTTACAACGCATCTTTAATTAATTAATCCCGATCCACTGAATACAGAAAACGAAACAATTCTTAAATAACAATTTATTTTTAATTCAGAAGACGAAGATACTTGATATCAAGTCTCTAAACCGCATTACAAAAATAAATTTTTAAATTTAATTTTAAAATAAACTTTCAACCCAAGGCTGATGAATAATTCCACAGCAAATTTCTCCATAACGAAACCCTCACAATTTGAAAATTACACGCCATCAATCAGCAAGACCTCTCGTCACGAATATCGAACGAACGCTTTCTTCGGTAATTAATATTTCGTTACAGGATGGTAAAAAAAAATCAACCACAATTGCTCGAACAAGTTTCTTGTTGCGGCATTACACGATAACCGTAATTATTCACGGTCTGAGAACAGTAGAAAAGCAACATTGTTGAAAAAAACGTGGAAGAATATTTTTTATGAAGTACCAGCGGCAATGTGACCGAACAGCCAATATTCGGTACCACAGTCTGGACAATATTGACAGCGGGTACGGGCGAAGTAGGCGGCGGAGGCCTTGGCAGATAGAAATAAAAGCCGAGGGTTAAGATTGTAAAGTACACGTTTCTTCGTGAATAGAAAATAAGAATAAAAAAAAACTTGTTACACTGCATGACCCCTTCCTGCACGATGACTAACAAGGCCTCTCGAATAGCAGGCCGAGATTAAGATTTTTACGCTGGTAAAGAAAAGGCAACATGATAATGGTAGAAGGGTACGTAGGCAGGGTACAGGTTGAACGAACTTATTTATACACGGTTTAAGGTTCAGGGTGTGTTTGGCTCATTCGCTAAGCCATTACCTACGTAGTTCGTAGTAGATTTTCTTTCGCTCGCATGAGAACCCATTTCAAATGCTCTTCTGATAGCTTTTTCCACACATAAACTCAATATTACCACGTAGGTGAAGCCGATGCGGAGGTTGCTTAATTAAATGCATAAACATGAATGTATATTCTTTTTTTTTAAACTCGTTTCGTATTAGCTGCTATCTTGCGTAATAAAGATACAAAGGGAGGCTGAAAATCTTCGTTATAATTTTCAAATCTCTTCGAATACAGTCAAGATATTTATTGATGAATTTTTCCTTATCAACTACTTTACTTGGATTCCTATTTTAGACGAACTGATCAAAGTACTTATTTTTCATGCAGGTGTACATTCTTAATATCGTTTAATGAAACAGTTCTAAGCCAAAGGGTGATGTATGAGACGAGGTTAGTGTCCGATATAGCTTCGAGGATCGACGCTCCATCATTTGTCCATATTATACGCGTACATTCAATTTAAGACGATTAAATCTAAACCAAAGATTTTTCCTATCGTCCAGCACATGGGCTAATTCACAGCTGCTTAAGCTAGTAAATGCATTGCCACGTAATTTCAGTGTAAAAGTTATGTTTAGTATGGTTCTCTGTACACAGATTTATGAAGCTTGACTTCTTAGGTTTCTCCAACGTGAAGATATGTTATCATTGGGCGCCTACAAATATGGCGACTTGCAACCGTGTATTTTGCGAGTTAATAAATTTGCGAATCAATTCGCCGTATATACGAGCAGCGCCATTTTACGAGATAATTTAACCAGTTGGAAAGCTTTCTCAATGAATATACGTAACGAAATCGTCATTTATGGGACTCGATGGTCTTTAATGAAATCAAAAATAGAAAACCTATCTTTCTTCAGAAGTCAAATATGCGAGTGTAAAATAACAAAGTAATGGATGAGCTGTTATTAGCTGATACTTTTAGCGATATCATTAAAATGATAAGATTACTGAAAATTTGAATGTTGTGAACTTCCGAGATTATATTTCTATTTTACAAAGATGATTTCATTATATTCTAGTTGTACTATTCAGTAATTAGGTAGATAGGAACGAACGAAGGTAATAATGTTCAATCATGAATACAAAAACTTAAAAATTTTTATCACCAACTCGTGCATTTCTACATTACGAATATGTATGAAAAATTAAAAAATATTTCTATTCTAAAATTCGGATCTACTTTGAAAGAAAAACATCACATTTAAAAGAAACTTTATTTTTATTCGACAAAATAATCAACATAATTAACCTAATGAAGGCTTCAACAAGGATTTATACGTGATAAAAATAAGGCAATCGTTTCCAAAAAAAATAATGAATCCGAATACAATTTAATTTTAATTTTCTTCATTTTAAATGCAGCTTCAACTTCATCCAGTGGTTCATAGCACGCACATCTACTTCGCTACCACTTGAAAATCGTAAATAAAAAACACGTTAATTTTTCTACCCTCATTTTACAACAAAATGAAGGAGGAACGTCACCAATTAAGCTTGGTTTCATTTCGTAGCCATTTTAAAGCAATTTTATACTTCAAAAAAAGGTACTTAACGACTTAAGACTGGTTTACTAAATATTTACTTGGCTTTTTTATAGCCATAAAAATGTCTGGAGTAATCACACAAACCAAAAACATTCGCTTTCAATTTGAAGGAAAAAACGGCGTTTTTGGTATATAAAATACCAACCTGTGTATGAAAATAGTGAAATAGAAAATAACGAAATATATAATTAAAGCAAACTTTCAATCATGTCATGTCCAAAAAATTACTAAATGTGATGAATGCTCTTTCCAGATAAGTACTTTCCTTTAATAAGAAAAAATATAAAAAAAAAGGAATATGAATTCGTTTCTTCGTTGTAGAAAAAATTGTTGAAACTGGGGTAACATTTATCAAAAAAATAATGTACGATATCCATACCTACGTTTTTAATCCAACACACTGTCTCGTGAATTCACGAGACATCTAAAAAAATTCGTTATTTCTCAATCTATCGCTTTTTTTCCCTTCAAATAAATAATTCGAATCATATTTTCACAATCATGAATTATTTCAATCATTAAAAATGTATTGAAACGAATATAAAAAATAAAGCGATGTAAAAGGGAACGAATTCCTGAAACAAAACACCACCGACAAATTCCTTCATTGAGAGTAAATTCTCCGCAAAGGGGGAAAATGTCAATAAAGAAATTAACGCGTACAACCCCATCAATTTACAGATTTACAAAACCAACAAACCACCAGATTCTACCCCTCGTTGAAAGATTTACGCTGGTATTTTTTATACACGCATATAATCGTGTCAGTTCTTTTGAAAATAAAAACTATCAAGACAGGTACTTGACCCAAACAGGTGCTTGAGTTTTCACATCACAGAATGTTTAAATAGCGACAAAGACAATCGTATTTTTATAAGAAGTGAAAAACGTTGCATCGTTGCGCATACCCGTATTCCGTTAAACAGGTAAGTTCGGGACAATGCGACTGCATCAATCTAGCGATTGCATAGAACGCACAGAGGAGAGGAGAGTTTCACAGACGTGTTGGACAACCCTTCCCAACTATCGGACAAATGCCAAGGTCAACACTCGGACAAAATCAAACCGTGACCCAGACGATGTGCTGCCGGGAAGTATCACTCGAAACGGAAAAAAAAGATGGCAGCGATTTCACACTGGAAAAAAATCACCGCTGAACATCCGAGATATAACAATTACAGAGCAGGTTCCCTTTTGATTTTACGATCCGCTGTTTTTTCAGAATTGTCAACGATATAACGTTTGATAATAAGCAGACAATATCTTTACCCTCGCAATAAACCAATGAATTCGACATCAACCAGAACCCCACCAATGACCATAAAATCGAATGTTTGCTAAAGTACATGTGAAAAATTCCTCGATGTTTTCACCTCTGTTGTATGATTTTCATCAAGGAGATATTTTTTAGTAATAAAAATTGAAACGAGTTTATAAGAAGATTACTTTTATGAGGTTTGTATAAAAATATGATAACTTCGGGGTCCATTAATCATATTACAGTCTCAGCAAGGGTCCGCTAAAGAAGGTGGAAATTATTAAAATCTCTTCCATGCTAGCAACGGCGAAATATAAGCGTATTATATTATGCGTACATGTAGGAAAAAAAAAAGTCGAATATAAAAACCCAGAGATAAAATATTAGGGTAAAATAACGCGGGAGGATAGAAACGCAGGGAAGTAGACACCTGTTCGAATGCAAACTCAACCCTTTTGAAGAGAGACGGAATTTTTTCCCACACCCTACGAACATTAGATAGACGCGATTACTACCCCTCAAGCCTCGCAATACCAGACGTAAAAAGTGTTGTTAGAATTCGTTCTACCCAGGGACGATGAATTCATGCTTGGAAAGACTTAGCAGAAAAAAAACTGAAACCGTGAAGTTAATTGAGATGAACATGACGCGACAAAAATATTAAATTGACTAGTCTGCATCATCAGGCGGAATAAAACTAAAATGAGCATTTTTATTTCAAGGTCGATTTGTTTTTTTCCCTTATACTTCTCTGGTATAGTCGAGGTACATAACGAGGAAACAATTTCTTTAAATCACTAAAGATGTGAAAAAGATAGTTCAAAAGTTCAAATGCATTTAAAGATATTTTGTATTATTCTTAATCTTCATATTCATCATAAAAAACAACGATACTGCAACCGAGCCTAACCAGAAGGGGGGAGTTTTCCCCTGACCCGGATTTCTTATGAGCCTTTGTGCGTTTTAAGCCCCTTCAAAAAATAGCAGGCTCTTTCGAAAAAATATCGGCCCTTTTGAAGGGAATGGGAGTGCGTATAATTTTGTCTCAGGGCCCGGATTTTCTTTGCAGGGCCCTGATTGCTACAAGATTTGTAAAAACTATTAATAAAATATCTTGGCAAAAATCCAAATTGAAAAAATCACCCGTTAACGATTATTTTCTCACGTTGCCAAATTGTTCCCACATCAAATAAATAATTTCATCCCTGAAACGTAAATCAACGTCGAAGTGTAAAATTGTAAATTGGATTGTTTACTTTGAATTAAAAGAAACTCGTTTTCTATTAATTTTCAGACATATATAATTAATTGCAACTCCCCGAAACGAACATTCCGTTTGCTATTATAAAAAAATATACCATCTTTGGTTCCCGTTTCACCTGTGCGTGGTAAGAAAAAAGGGTTTATAATTTAAACAAAGCCAAAGACAGTAACAAGTAGCAGAAACACGTAATTGATAATTTTTAAACAAAAACTGACAGGATAAAAATGAGGCGTGTAAAATTTTACACAATGGATGCATTATAGTATTTTTCACTTTCCTGCTTCTTTCCGTTGAAAAGGTATTTTCTTACCCTTGGCGTATAATGAGGATACGCGAATTACACATTTGTATAATTTATCAGAATTTCCACGCTTAATTTGTTTCCAAATGGATCATTAAGGTATATTCGACATTTTTTATAGATTTAAAAATATGGCATATTTTAAATCCACGGGTTATATATCGTGTAAGAAATTGAATACAGTATATAAAAATTAAAAATATTCAAGAAATTAAAATCTTATCACATTCACTACTTCCTTTATGTCGTTTTAATATCGAACGATAGAGTAGCACAATTTGAAAATAATTTTTTCATTGACATCTAACATTTACTTTTTTACAATTGATTTTGTAGAGTTACTTGAATGAAAATCTCGAAGCTATTCCACCTCAATAGCAGGTATACTTGATAGATAAAAGAATACTTCCTAAACACGTACCGATGAATAACACTTCCGCAAATATCTTTACCTGCGAAGTAGATCGCATTGTGAATCCAATGATCGGTACGTAATAAAAATGTCAAAGAGGCCCCTGAAACGTTGATTCTTCACAATTTCGTAAATTGCCGTTATACACCTGTCACCAGCTCCCGTTTAATGACTTAAGGAGCTCATGATTTACAAACAGTTGACCTCAAGGTTGCAAAATTCACCAAGACGGACACCCGCTGGGAGTAGCAAAAAAACATATCCTTTGAAATTCCTTTCCATAATAGGGAACAATGACAGTATCCATTACATAACATCATTCTTCTATATACAAACAAAACAGTGGTCACGCTTATTTCTTATTTCGTTTAACCCTTTGCAAAATAAAGGAACGAAAGGGTTTACAAAATGTCGGATTTGAAATGGGTACTTTAAAATAGTCATGTCACTTTTACCTTGAAATTGGCAGTTGAACTCTGCACAATGCACGCGGAACCTCCTCGAATTCATTTTCGTAGTAAGTCTTTCAACGTGAATTTTTTTACAGCATCCAGCGTACTGCGTAGATACACATTGTTTGAGAAAATAACTGTAGAACATTCCATTCTTTTCAATTTCGTCCACATTGACCTAAGGAGAAATCTACAATATCAAAGATATCGAGTTGACAAAAAAAATGGTTTATATCATTGGTTTGGGATTGCAATTGGAACTTTTTATCGTAGTACGACGTGGTTTTCTACCTTACACATGATACCTTCTTGATAACCATTGAAGTTGATGAGGTACCATTATTTAGTAGTTCCAAAAATGCTTTTGATATTTTCATGTCTTGGCTGTGACAAACAAAATTGAAAATCGTCACGAAAAAGCGTTACAAAAAAGCCTCACGTGGTTGTCATGATGACGTGTCATGCTCACGAATGATTCTTGATACTTTCATGTTATCATCACAATTCTCAGATGGCATGTCGTTGTTATGGTGACATATCTTGATCATAAGTGATAAACTATACCATAACAAGTCATGATCATGGTGATGTGTTATAGTTGTGATTAACATATGTTATGTAATGACTTGCTGGAATGGTCAAGTGTCATGGTTATGAGTGACATGTGATCATGTCTTGGCGATATTTCGAATGACATGTCATGGTGACGTGTCATGCTCATGAGTGATTCTTGTTTCTTGATGTTTCCATGTAACAACATGGGGATTACATGTCATTGTTGTGGTGACATATCATGATCACATATGTATGATCATGTCTTGGTAATATGTCGAATGACATGTCATGGTGATATTTCATAATCATGTTATGGTAACCAGAATAATGACATATTGTAGCAATATGTCATGACGTTGTCATGGTAATAGGCATGATGATAATATGTGACAACAAGTCGAGTGATCATTTTTTCCTCTCAAAACGTGTTATGCATTGCATATTCATGTTTAACAAAAAATATAATTTTTTCATGTCACCATACTACGTACGTTGTAGATTACTACGATTGTCATGGTGACGTGTCATGGTCACGAGTGACACATCTTCTGATGAAAATTATTGTCGCGGAGTGACATAATAATGTCACACTGTGCTGTGGATTTTTATGCAAATACTTTGAACTTTTTCTTTTTTCCATCACAATACCTCAACTTTGAAATTCTAATTTGGCCTATTCTTAAAAGTATAAAAACCCACGTACTTTTAATTTCTACTTATTTTATACCTAACAAACCACAAAACGTTAATATTTAAAATTTAAATTTTGAGAGTTGCACTCTTAATTAAAAGAAACTCAACTCAAGTAACAAAGTGAAGTTTTCACTCACTGAATTGAATCACAGTATTGGTACAAATCGAAGTATTGACGAAATTAACAATTGATGAGTGCTCTAGTAGCATTTCACCCTGAAGAACAGGATGAAATTTTCACACCGGAAATAAGAGACTCCGCAGCTATTAGGGAAGAAAGGGAGAATTTATGTGGAAATAATGGAAAGTATGTTATTAAAATGAAAAAATTCACTTCAGGCTAGGCCTAGTACTTTGATTATTACTTTTGTTGAATTAGTGTAATTTTTAATGATTATAAAGAATTGTTTTAATGAAGGAGGAAAAGAGGTGACAAAATTACTGAAAAATTTGCCTGCAAGAAAGAAAATTATCCATCAAAAAATCACAATAAAGAGCGATAGTCAAGTTCGCAACTAACACATTTTCTTCCACGTTTACTTTTTTTGAACACCTGAAAATGACTTCTGAAAAGATACTCATACACTACCACAACATCGCAAGTTCTCCTTGGTCAATGTCATACCAACAAAAAGCATTTCAAAGCAATTAGGAGATGAGTGAAGAAGAAAAACGAGTAGAAAAAGAAACCGAACTTGATATTTGAAAGAGTACGTAGTTACGTATAGAGTAACAGAAGCAGGCGAAAAGTTGAAGGTGATGGTACAACTCGCCAATGATTACAAGAGATGTAGCGAGACATCCTAACGGGTTGGGCCAGAAACGTGATAACCATGGATGACTACATTGTCGCGGTTATATGAAAACGACGAGACGTCGATGTCGGTTCCCGTAAAACGGTTTCGATTTCCTGCAACCGAAATAAGTCGTGAATGGTTTTTTGATTCGATAATTTCATATTCTAAACCTGTCTGAGGCGGGCTTTTGATGTGATATTGTAAAGGAAAATCAAGCAAGAGTGAACAAATGACAGGGATAATGAACCAAATAGAAGAAAAATCAACGAATGTTTATATTTTTTAACATTTTACAACCCACTGAAATCTGGTTTACTTCTTGTTTTCAAGTGAGCGAATAGTTGCAAAATTCGTACTCTTTCGTTATACTTCGTTAAACTCGATTGGCTGACAACTTGTACTCGAATTTTATTGGCCATTTGAAAGCAAGTTTAGTATTATAATTTACATATCAATGGCGAATGGCGGATTGTGTTGGGAAATAATTTGTTACCTTACGTTCTTGCTAAGATTTTAAAAATGCCTATAAATACACATATTAGTAAAAAAATTCTCCCATGTATGAAATGCTACAAGAGAAAAGTATTAGAGAATGATTTGATACACCTAAGTGAGGAGTAATCCAATTCATCCACGATTTACTATACGCATGACTTTATTATGTGAAAATAATTGAATACACTTGTTCCATTAGGAAACAATAAGATTACGTTCCTGACGATCCTTCCCTCACTGCCTCTATCTTCAGACATCTATTCTAATGCAACCCCCCGAGAGCGCGAACTTGAACAAAAAAGGGTGGTGTCGGCTTCTCGTAGCCTGCAGGCATAAAACCAGACTAAAAAAATTCATATCTAAGAAAAGGGCGAGGTGAGAAACGAGTTACAGAAGTCGACCATGAATACCTTGCGTCGACGCGGACGCGAACAATACAAAAAAGTAACTACGTGCCTTTATCCTTTTTTTTTTGGTACGCTGCTTCCGCGCGCCGAGGATTATTTATCAGTAATGTCGTTTTATCCAATACCGCCAACCCAACAGTAAATTATTTTTTATATCGATGCCAAACATACCTTCCTTGTATGATTACCCGTGTACAGGTGAACACATGGTATAATTTTAAGATACAAATGGGTGTTTTTTTGTCTTGTAATTTAAACGAGAACGAATAAAGGTTTTTTTTGGGTAGGAAAAACAAAACTTGAATTTGGCGTACTAATTACCACTTTGTTTTTTCTTGGTAGCAATTAAAAATGGGGTAGTGGATACAATTACGTTTTTTTTTCTTTTTTGTATAAGCTGAATACGATATTTTAAAGGGATAATTGTTAAAAAAAAATTGGATTATTATCACGATTTTTCCCACGCATCTAAAGGTCACATAACGAGCATTCGTGTAATTTATCAACGTATATTTTTCTTTCAAGTAATCGTGAAATCACATCGATGAAATTTTCCACTTTTAAATAAACATCGCGCAGAGATGAAGCTCATCCTATTGTAAAAACTCTCCAAGGTGAATTTCAACAAAAAAGATTTTTCACCCTTAATTTAATAAAATCGACGTCTGTTGATTTATTAAAACGCAATGTAGATTATTTTAACGCCCTTTTATTTGTATAGTGTTATAAGAAGAATAACAGAATTTGTAGGCTTTTATCCGCAGAGAAATTTATTAGTTTAAAGAAACAGGTTCATCACCTGTAGGATTATACAAAGGTCCGAATTGATAAGGGATGCTTTGAAGCGAATAACCGGTAGACTAGAGGGTGGTTTTTTCGTCTGGCAAAGCGAAATGACGCATAAAGAATGAAATGTCTGCGAGGGTTAATGACGGCGAGTATTTCAAATCTGGCGAGATATGAGAAGGGATAAATGAACTGTTGAAATAATTTAGAGTTTGTTTTTTTTTCTCAGCTTGCTGATTTTATAACTTACGATCACTTTTACACGCAGTAATGTGAAATGTTTTTTCAAGTGTATCAATATTTTTAGATCTGTAGTTGAAATGACGTGTAGTGGTTTAGAGTAAAGCGAATTTTAAATTTCAATTCGTGAGTCTGCGTTAAAAATTTCCCAATGTGAGGATCCACACGAAAAAATAGTATTGAAATGCTCCATCGCTAAGATTTTACTGAACGAGGAGTCATAAGTTTTACGGTGACATCTCAGAAATCCAATAAAAAACGAAAAAAAACCTATGCGCAAAAATTTCAAAAGATACGAAAAAACCTATGCGCAAAAAGTTCAAAACGAAACCTATGCGCAAAAATTTCAAAATATACGAAAAAACCTATGCGCAAAAATTTGCTCTTCTCAATTTCGAATTTCCATAACTTCTATCTCAACAATTTTTGCCTCTGGTTAATGGTTTGTTGGATTAGGGATTGATTTAATTGTATGATGAAAATTGTTGAGAAATAAGTCGAAGGGAGATGAAAAGAGCAACTTTTTATGCAAACGTATATCTCCTTTCAAAGTTTTTGAAATATTACTGAAGAACTCATTTTATGAAGTTGAAACTTGCCATGAAAGAAAGCTCCGGAACTAGCGAATGAACATTTTAATAGTAAAGGACTCTCCTACAAACACTTTTTCACAATTTTTGTTTAATTTTGCGTAGAGAATCCGAAGAGTACTTAATGTAGAAGCATTCTTTTTCATCATTGAACAAAATTTCCTCTTCGTTCGTCCAAGACGCAATTTTCACTCTGAAAAAAAAACACGTGAAAAGAGTCAATGTATTGTTCTAAAATCACACCTAATACGAACCTCGAATACCATGAAATCCTGCCAAACCTACTAAATTAGTATCATAGGATGTGGGTAAATGGATCACAAAAGCGATGAACAATAGAGGGTGTATTTCTTATATTGCGGACTGCGGCTGTACGACGCTAAAAAACCAAAACGCGATTTATATAAATCACGCAATTCAAATAAATCCCATACACGAGAAAAATTTCCAAAATAATTTCAACATATGGTAGCAAGTTATTTAGCTACCACTTTGCCACGTAGTATGTATTCTCGAATTCTATTTTATTAGATTTATAACCGGTGTTACTGAAATTAGACGAAGGTGTAATAACATCAAGAAAAGGATATAGAATAGATATGTAGAAGGTCAAATGAGTACGTAACTATATAGAAGATATCCAGTAAAAAAGGATAGAAGATGGAACATCGAAAAATCTCGCGTTTCGACGCATTCTCGATAAGAGCGCATTTATAAGGGGAAACGAGCGAAGCTGCGCCAAGACGGAGTCGCCATCTTGGATATGCGTATGCGTACATGCAGATGAGATGAAAAGGGTGGAGTTATTACAGAGCAGTGCGTTTAGACGAAGTGGTGCTTAAAATATTCCAAGGGAGATTTATTCGGTAAAATGTTCTGATTTTTCGTTTCGTTTTATTGCAGGAGTACAAGTATATAGGAGCTTTGCATTAGGAAGTTTTCCATTTATGGAGATGGTGAAATTTATTAATATTTGATTTTAAAAGAATTTCATTATCGTTTATTCATTTGTCATGCAGAAGCAAAAATCATTGCTTGAGTTTTATTGAACTTTGAATGGTTTTGTTGAGAAATTTTTTTTTCGTTTAATTAATCATCGATAGACATTGATTATTCGTTGATAAGCAAAACAAGAGTAAAAGGAGTCATTAAAGTATAAAAGTCAAGAATCATTCAATTTGCCCAGTTACTAGTCAACTAATCAACTGATAAGAAAATTTCTCATCTTTATCCTGCATTTATTTACTAAACATTTATACTTTCTCTTCCTTCTCTCGTCATTACAAGAAAAAAATGAAAATTCGAATTTGCAACAAAACCCATCTCCAAATACAAAGATACCATCAACTGTAACATAAAAAATCATCACCGAAAAAAACTTGTGATTACCGCATGTTACCACCCCCTGGTTCTTCATCGCTTAATCGCAACCACGAAATTTCCAAAATTGGATAGCACTGCGACGACGAATCAAGGGCAACGACCCAAAGATGTTGTATAGCTTAGCCATACCTACTAGTTGCTTTAATTCTCTGCATCATCAGATTAGGCGGAACTGAGAATAGTTCGAGGAAGCGGGGAGATGAAGTTGGAACAGGCGACCTCGGTCAAAACGAATTCAATTCGGCGTGTTATGCGCGGTCTAGCTGTTTTTCACCCCTTTCTCCTCGATTCCTTCACAAGGATCAGCCTTGGCGGCAGATACTAGTTTTCTGTACTATTTCGAGGCTGAGCTGCGTTGTTAAACTTAGGCTAGGCCTGTGTTTTGCGTTTGTATTGGTACAGATGGTTTCGATGCTTTTTTTCACTGTAACGAGGCCCTTTCACCCTTCTTAATAGTGTTAAAAACGTTTCTATGAATTTTTACTTGATATGTGATGCGTCGGCGAACTAAACTTATTTGTTTTTGTTTCGTAATATATTCGACTGATATGAAGGGGTCTTTCTTTTTGTGATACCGAAAGAGCTAATTCTTTCGCAGTTAGCAAATGTGAACAAATATCCAGGAAGTTTATCAGATGACTGAATTGAATTTCGACGAGATGCAGATTAAATGTGCGATACTTTGGTGGAGAAATTGTGTTTTACGATAAACCAGATAATGAAGATAGCATCGATATGATGGAATTTCAATCAAAATAAACCAATCGCAAATGATGTATTTCGTTGACGTATCAAGACGTGGATGACAAATAATGTCGCTATAGAAATTTACACCGTTTGCATTTTTAATTTTTTTTCATCGAAAAAATAACCTTTCAGATATTTTTTCCAGTACGCTTTGGAAATATCGCGTTACAAAATTATGTCTTCAATATTAAGCGACGAAAAAAATCACGCCCGTATGCTCCTTTTTCGGGTTGTAAAACTACCTCCAGGCTAAGAGTAATGTTTCAACTGATTCGGATTTTGAACCCTGTATCTACCGGCACGCCTTTTTCTAAAGGATTAATTATAGTTAATTATAAAAGGATGTAAAAACTTGATTTAGTTAGCGTTATTTTCACTGGTATTCTTGCTGGTTGAAAATTATTAAAATCATTTTTCTTAACGCGAGTGAAAATTTATTCTTTATGGACTTTCGATGATTTTTGTTTCGTAGTTTGAAAGATAACAATATATTTATCACTTCGTTAGAAATGCAAAAGAGATAATATTGCAGCAGGTTAACAAATTAGGCAAACGTATTAATTTGGAATAATCTCACACTGTTTTGATAATTTTTAAATGATGTTTTTTCTACTTCTTATGTGAATTTTTAATACGAAAAATTATCGCGGTTCAAAGAGCGATAAGGTGATTTGGAGTAATTTAATGAAGTAGTAATTTTTACATGCTGGTAATAAAAAACTGCTGAGGGTGTTTGTTATAGACTGGCTAAATGCATCGATATTAAGACGTAATTTGTATCATTAATTTAGAAATTGTCTTTGTTACAATTATCTCGTACGTTCATCTTGTTCTATGCAAAATATTAAGGTTTATGGAAAAAGGTATTTGACAGAAAAAAAGTATTCCTGTACAGTATCTGGAAGCTCACCTCGGTTCTTTTGGGAAAATCAAAATTGTAAAAAAAATCCGTTTAGTTGTTGTAGGATTTCAAAGTTCTCCATTGGTCGATTTCAGTAATGGCGCGCAGACAGCCATTTTGAAAAATGTATGATGGCGAATAAACAAAATTGGGAATATTAGCAACATTCTTTTACCGATACAAAACCACGGACTAAATAAATTACCCGTAAATGATTGGAAATTATAAGAATTGACCATAATCGTAATTTATTCCAATGAAGTTCATCATAACAAGTCATTACGTATCACGCGTCAATCAAAACTATAACACGTCACCATAATAATGACGTCATTGCATAGTTTATCACTCAACCATAACAGTAACTTGTCATTTACGAATTGTTATGATAACATGAAAATATCAAAAATCACTCATGAGCACGACACTTCGCCATGACAACGGATTGTGTCATCGTTTGTATCAATCATGATATGTCACCATAACAATGACATGTTGTCATGACGTGAAAATAACAGGATTATCACTCATGAGCATGACACTTCGTCATGACAACGGATTGTGTCATCGTATGTATCAATCATGATCATGATATGTCGCCATAACAATGACACGTTGTCATGACGTGAAAATATCAAGATTATCACTCATGAGCATGACACGTCGCCATGACTACGGCTGCCATGACAACTGCGTGACGCTTTTTCATGACACTTTTTCATGACGATTTTTCATTTTGTCTGCCATAGACAAAACATTAAAACGTCAAAAGAAGTTTGAGATAAACTCGCCTCCTTTAATGTGAAATAACCACAGTAAATTCTGTTCGTTTACTCTAATTTATCACATTTCTAATGGCTGACTATTAGAGCTCACGCATGCGCGGAAGTATATAAAATCACTCGCATCATCTTTTTCATATAAGTAAACTAAAAAAATGGCATAAGGGATCCTCGTTCAAATTACGTTCTAATTTTAACCACATTTTGAAAACGTTTGGTGCATTAAAAATACCATTTTCAAGGATTCATTTCGCTGATAAAACGTCCAGACAAATTTTACACACATGATTAAAGCCTTTTAAAATATGCAGATCGGATAGCTGTTCTACGGCGTAAAAACAGCTCCGTGTTGAAAACATACCCGATTGCACCCAAAAGAACGTCGAGATAAGATTATCCATATTGTACGCGCGCACACGCGAAGAATTCGTCGAAATGATGGCGTTCGTAGTCTATGGAAAACGTAAAACGACGTAATTTTACTGGAAAAAAAACGGTTCTTTTTCTCAAATGAGTTTCGGTTAAGGTCGATGATTTACATCTCACGGAGATGATTTTTAACAAAAAAAAACGTGGTTTGGAACGCGAAACGTTACTAAACATCGAGGGAAAAATTCAAAAAAAAGTTTTTTTTTTTTATAGAACCTTTCTTCGTATTGTTTACGACACGAGCAAAGGTAACGGAATCGAAATACGATCATTCAATACTTCTTTCAAGGTCAACCCTTTTTTCCTCCAAAAAAAGGTTTTACGCTAAATTAATAATGGTGAATGTAAAAGAACCCAAATTTTACTACTCGTTAAAATGAACGAAAAAAGTAGATGCATTTAGAAAACAAGTCTGAAAATAACTTTTGACGTCTTATAATGGCAGAATTTGTTTACAGCTTTTTGTAAAACGATGCAATAAAATTCTTAACTGGTTACCGCTGCCGAAAGGGTTTGGTTTTTATTTGTTTGGAATAAAGAGCGAGAGAAGAGAAAAGCTAGCATGCGAGGAAGTTGAAACACAGCCACCCTGTGGCAGTATTTACATTCTATTTGGGTTATAAAACATCTTATAAATAAATATTTTAACCCTTTTTTATTTTTTCCTACTTTTTTGTCTAGTTGTTAAAAGCGTTTTGAATTTCTGATAAAAACCCGCAATAAAAAAAAATAGTCTGAGATACAAAATGGCAGCTACACGAGATAAGGTTGAAAGGCAAAAAAGGTTATTACACGTTTAACTCGTTTTGTAGGAAACTGAAATATTTCAAGTTTGATTTTTTTCCCTCTTTAACCCAACATAACGGTATCTTATTTTGGTGAGTGCATTGTATCGATTTTATTGAAGTATCGAACAAGTTTGTAAATCAATACGAAACTGGTAAGATACGCGGTACAGATAACATTCAATGAAATCTTGTCTGGCGAAGTTGTCATCTCACGAGACACGTGAAATTAGCCGTGTTTCGAATGCAGCAAGTTCTACTACGCGATTCCTGTAAAACGAAACACCTTGGTACATTGCGCAGACAAGTGTTGCGGACGTCGTTCGACCAATTTAAGGCGTAATTTGCGTAACATAATTGTATCTTGGCCGCGAAACGTGTAATTTCGAGGGATAAAGAGATCAGAGGAAATAATTATAAAAATATAACCAACTGGGATATGATTATTTTCAAATGATGACCTAGAAAATAGGCAAATGTGCGAGAAAAGGGTTAAAAGACAAATAACCCACAGACACAAATGTTACGAGCGGAGAAAGGCTCTTGTAAATGTATTTCAAGATGAAGGGTTGCATCACCACGCGGCTCTCAAAACCTGCTATCTTTCTCCCACATTGTGTCTTCTTTGTACCGATAGTACAGGGTGTGCAGTAAATGCGTTTCATTTGCATAATCAACTTTTTTCATGCTTTGCGAAATTTTGAAAATTTTGGAACATTTTGATTATTTTTCGGTTTATATGAAGAGCCCATAATAGGAGTCGATTGATTCGATCTTTCATATGTTAAATTCAATTTATTAATTATTATTTAAAAATTCGTACACCTTTTTCATTATCATATATTCGAGTAAAAAATAGTTCAAAGTATTCGTTCTGTACCATAAAGTATCAGCTTGCGTACAAGTTCGTCAGAATTTAATGTCACATGCCACTCGCAAACGTGCCATGTCACCATAACAATGAACTGTCATCGTATCATGACACTTGACATGCTACCGTGACGTGATCACATGACACTCTTGATCGATGACACATCACCATGACAATGAATAGTCATTCGTGACACAGTATTGTGACGTGAACAATTATATTTTTCGTTGAACACGAATATACGACGCATAACACGTTTTAAGGGGAGAAAATGATCACCTGACTTGTCATCACATATCATCATCACGCCTATTGCCGCGGCAACGTCATGACATATTGCCATAATGTGTCATTATTCAGGTCACCATAACATGATTATGAGATATCACCGTGACATGTCATTCGACATATCACCAAGACATGGTCATACGTATGTGATCATGATATGTCACTGTAACAATGACGTGTAATCTCCGAGTTGTTATGATAACATGAAAATATCAAGAATCACTCATGAGCATGACACACCATCATGAACACGGCTTGCGTCATCGTATATATCACTTATGATCATGATATGTCACCAAAACAATGACCTGTTATCTATGACATGAAAATATCAAGGTCATCACTCATGAACATGACACGTCGCCATGACAACCGCGTGACGCTTTTTTGTAACGATTTTTTGTGACGATTTTAGATTTTGTATGCCATAGTCAAGACGTAAAAGTGTCAAAGTGATAATGTTTTGTCGAATGAGTAACTGATGTTGAATTCGTCCTCAGATTTTTTTTTGTAATTTCGAATCACATCACGCGTTTGACGTGCGATATTGCGATGAATACGAAAATGAAAATGTATTTCAGAAATTATTTCAATCGGTATTTCATAAAACACCGACTACCAAAAATAACAACTCGCTAATCAAATTATGGTACTTGAAGATGATATAAGAAGATTTTGTATCGATGCATGCACTCATCAACGGCGAAGTCGACTATATTAACAAAATCTGTCAAATTTAATTAGCTCGGTAAACGGGCGCGTCAGTTTAAAAATGCGATTACTTTTAGAAACATTCTGTATTTTTATAATCGACGCAGCAGGTTCATAGCATCAACATTAACAACCCCGCGCTCTCTTCCATTGTGAAAAAAAGATCATTCGAAGGGTTAACTACTTCGCTAGTTGCTGTTTCTTGCCTGGAATCCATCAGTCCGGAACCAGAAACAACCTTTCGTAAATTTTAATAGTCTTCTGATATTAATTTCGCCCTTCTACGTACAGATGTAAGGTCGGCTTCACTAATTTCCTTTTTTTATTCGTATATACCGCTGCTATCTAACCCTTTATTCGTTTTCCTGTTATGTGTAATTATTATATTTTCTTACCTTCTAAGGATAGTTTTCTCCCACGCCTTGCGATTCGCCTTCCGTCTAAGGCTCGTGAAAATTTCCCATAGTATTTACTTTCTTTTAGTATCGACGAATTGAATTTCATATTCAGCTGGTACAGTTACCTAGTTTTTAGTTTGCACGCGGAAATAGGTTAAGGGTATAGGGTTGAAATCGAGATACACCTTGGGCTGTATTAATAAAGTTATGTATACCTAAGGTAGAAAATATGAAAATTTACTGCGCTTCGTAGACGCAAGGTGAAACTATGTTAAGCGAGTCTATTTCGACAATATAATGCTTCGAACAATTGTACGAATCAAATTGTATAATACAAAGTCGCATCTTTGAAGTCGTAATATGATGATAAAGCGAGATCGAAGTTTAATAAATTGGAGCATCGTACCAACGAAGGAAGTTTTATCAATTCATATTAATATCATACGATAAGTTTCGCACGGGTACTTTTCCAGTTACGTCATGTAAACTTTTGAACTTAGTAACTGCTCTTTGGGCTTTATCATTTTTTTATCGCATAAACCGTGTTCATTTCACATATTTAAATAATTTCATAGACATAGTAAAATAAATAGATTTGTATTTCTGTTAAACTGCAGCTCGAGTAAATTATTCGAAAATTTTTAATTAGACTCTTCTGGTAATTAAATTGATGTCAGTACGCCAAAAATTTGAAAAAATTTCGTTTTATTTTCCAATTTTACTAACTTTTTGAATCAAAAACAACTTGCAATTAATTTTATTCAAAATTCAAAAAATATGCATTTGAATGTTTCTTTTAAAAACATCTCGCTTCCTTTTAAAAATATTTTTAATCATGAAAAAAATTGAAAAAATTGGTGAAAATTTAAGAAACTTTTATGATCAAGCGAACGTCAATCCGTCAAAAATTTGACCAAAATTTATTTTTTGATTTATTAAATTTTCTAAATCAAATAAATCAAAGGCGACTTGGTTTTAATCGAACTTCAAAAAATGTGCATTCGAATGTTGCCTTTAATCAAAAAAGCTCCTTTTTATGTTAATTATGACTAAAAATTTAATTATAATTATAAACTTGAAACTGATCAATTTCACATTAAATTCAAAATATTCTTGTGATTTAAAGCGTATTTCCTTGATTAAAAGCTCAAAAATCAAAATTGCACTTTTTTAAATAATTTTTTAAATTATCTATTAAATATAATTATTGGTTCTTTCTTTCATGCATCGTCAGTGGTGAGAAAAAATATGTAGAATTTTCTTGAAATATTGTGAATTATGAAACTGATTTTATTGTCATCCAGATACTTATCATGTTTTGTTTTACCATCAAGATAATAATCTTTTGACATTTTCATGTCATGGCTATGTCACACAAAATCTAAAATCGTCACAAAAAAGCGTCACACGGTTGTCATGACAACGTGTCATGTTCATGAGTGATAATCTTGGTATTTTCATGTCATGATAACATGTCATAGATGACAGGTCATTGTTACGGTGACATATCATCATTGATGCGAAGTATCATGAAAATGTCACACTGTGTTGCGGACTGGTACACAAGCTGATGCTTTATGGTACAGAACGAATACTTTGAAGTATTTTTTTTAACGATTTTTGCTGCAAAAAAAGTAGTTTTTAATAAGTATTTTTTTGTGCTACTTTATAAAATTTTTCTCAATATTTTCTCCAACTTGAGTCTTCAAGTAAAATTTAAATGATATATTCGGATGATGATTTCACATGATTCAGAACTCCACTACTACATCACGATTCCAACATGTCTTTGTTTTTAGCTACACATCACACATCGCGCATACAAAATATATTATATTCGTGTAACGGTTTAAAAAAGGAATAGCATTTGGTGGATATAAATTCGACCGGCTGGATGAAGTGAAACTGCATGCTAATGAGTTAAATATCTTTCTTGCAGGTCGCCATTATCTTTCGTATGGTCGAACCGAAGAGATAGGGAGACTAAAGGCTCTCAGAAATGGAATTTCTCAACGCTAAAAACTCGATATGATTCGTCTGGAAAGAACCCTCCACTTGCTACTGTAGTCTTTTCGCTAATCTTATATGGATGTTATTTATATGTGAAAACCGTCACACCGTGACCATTCGTTTGGTAGTTTTACAGACCTTTTGGAGTTATCAGATTGCGTTAAATTGCTTTTACAATTTATAATGTCCCTGTAGGAATATTGTATACAATGTCTGTGCCATTATTACATCACGTTGTGAAATATCCCGTTATTTTGGAATCTTTTTACCTGGTACCGTTATTTTTTTCCAATCATTAAAAAAAACGCTGATTTTGATGTCTTGAAGCAACCCTTCTTCGGGCTTTCTCTACACACATTATTAGCAGGTCTACGATGTGCTAACCCGTCCATTACTTTGTTTAATATTATCTTACATGTGAACCCTTTTTTGGTGTTTTTTTTCCTTCTTGCACGCTAAGCACCTGCTACAATCGCCTTTCTGCTTATAAGCTACGTATGAAGTGGTGAAAAAAAGGAGGAAATTGTTGATGTACCTGATTACACGCGGTGTTACCAACATAGGTACACTGAACTTTACCTGTGGCAGATTTTCAGGAAATTCTTTATATTCAAAACCCCTTTTTTCACATTTACTTACATATTCAATAACCTTTTTTTTTCTCGCGATCAACTGATGCGGTATTATGTAGGTTAGAATATCGCGGAGCAGAGAAGAGAAAAAAGCCTATATTTTCTTTTTTACGAACCGCTGTCTCGTAAAATTTCATTATACAGGAGTAAAGCGGTAATAAAATTTTTATTTCATAAAGATTTACGACCATATCTGTCAACTTTTCCATACACAAGACGAGGGTGTTGACTATAATGATTACGTTTTAAGGCGCTTTTTATTTTCTAGTTGACCTAGGACGTTTATTTTAATGCATTTCTTTTCAATTTTGCATTTCCCACAAATCGATAGAAAGCAATAGTAAATCTAGAAATCTATGGTAGCTTTTTATGTTATAATTTTACCACAACTCGTAAATTACAAAAGCCCTGTTCGTATTTATTTTGCGTAGTACAACGAGCAAAACGTGTTTACTTGGAGGAATTTGTCATCGGGTAAATTCTACTTTTGATTGTTTATACCAAATACGTCCCAGGAAGAAGATTAAGGTGATTAAAAAGAATGCTAAATTATCTCAATAAATACAATTCACAGACCGATGTGTAAACAAATAGAGTTGAAAGTACGCTTTTTAGTGTGATTTTTCGCGAAAAATAAACATTATTGATCAACAGTCCGTTGAAATTTGTATAGTGTTCACGTCAACGGAAATTTTTCTCGAATATTATTTGCTTTAGCATTGAAATCACAAGTAATGAGGTAAATGTTCTACGAAATCCGATATCGTCTTCAAATTCAAAAGAAAATCGATCAAGCTGAAAGAAAATTTTCCTTCGAGTTTCCTTCGACATTATCAATCTATCAGAACGTTAATTACTTCTTTATTTGTTTCTTCTTATTCAGAATTTTTTTCAAAAATCGTATTCGCGAAAAATACTCAATTTTTAATTCAAATATGAATTGTGACGAAAAGCTCCTCATTATTGACAAGGTGCCTATGTTGAACATTGAAGGAGCAAATAGTTCGTGTGATTTAAATTATGCACTCGAACCGAACGAACGATTTAGTGTATGACTTCGCCTATCTATGAATTCGAAGGAGCTACCAAAGATAAAATTTTTTATGAACTTCGCAAATTTCAACTGTTTGTGTGGTCTGTTCGATTCTAATAAACTCGAAGTACGTTATCAGATTTCTGTTCATTTAAAACAATAACACTGCGTATCTTTCTGATGCAGATTTGAAATTATCGATTAGATTTTTCATTATTATGTAAACTACAGATACAATAGATTACGCTTTTTAATCAACGAACAATATTTAAGCGTATTTATGAAATTTTAAATTTCGATGATGAAAAAATTAATGAAAAAAAATTAGCACGATATTTTCACCAAGTAAACCATAAATTCAACTGTTATGTAATTTCACTAATAATTTATTCTTTCGTTGAAATTATAAAAAAATACGTAAAATGGAATTTGATCTCTTTGTAGTTGCAACGAGATTCTAGTACGAAAAAGCAGTTAATTACATGATTTAAAATGGCGCCTCAACTGTTTTCTGATACGAACACTCGAAATGTACGAATTACATCTTTATTAATTACTCGATTTAACTAAAAAAAAAAATTATCTAAATTAACTGGACTATAACCTTGGTTATACGAAATACAACCGAGTATTTAAAAACGCTAATATCGGAAATACGCGGATGATTTTCAGCCATTTATACGTTATCTTTACACTCTTACTATGGAACGAGATGTAGTCGAAGAAATCGAATTTCGGGTATTTAAATAACATCCGTGTATTACGCATATCCTTAAACTTGATAAAAGGTCTGGTGTGGGTTATCGTTGGAAATTTTTTATATATTGTGAAAAGCACGTAGTGCAACGTATGCCTAGGTTATATCGCGTTCGGCAGAATGTTTTTATCAAAGGTTCGGAGTACTAAAATGATTCAATGTTTTACCTCCTATCATTATATGCGGGTAAATAACCCGAAAATATTATCTGCGTTTTAGGTTGTTAGCTGTAGCACGGATTATGGCGTATAAGACGTACGTCATCTCGAATAAGATCAATTTTTTCAACCAGCGGAGAATATTTTTTTGAATTTTATATCAATTGTCAATGAAATTTAAAATGGCTGGCATCTGCTGACGTTGTGAAGAAACACTGGAAAACGAGATACCTGAACTGTAATGGAGAAATTGTAGTTTTTAAAATTTCACTCGAAAACGAGAGGGTTTTAGAAAATTTTTCATCTTTTATAATTTGAAGAAAATTAAATTTCCTATTTTTTGATGTACACACAATTACTTTTTAAGCATTTTTACGCATGTAAAGCTCATTTTCAGTGCTGCCAGATTGGGCGATTTATCCCAAATTGGGCTAGTTGAGAAGCCTGTTCGCGACAAAAAATAGCGACTAATCCTATTTTGGGCGATTTGAGTTTTTTACTGATCTCAATTTGGGCTGTTTGAGCTTTTTTCATGATTTTTAAAGCTCATAACTCTAAAGTATTATACCAGAAGTGTGATGATAAGAATAAGGAAGACGATGAAGATTTGTTGGAGGCTTTTGAAGCTGCGTTAGAATTATCTGGTGAACCATGTGATGAGTTAGAGTTAGATTTGTGATTGTTCGTTTTTTCCTAAATTTTTATTTTTTTATATTTTCTTCTTAATATTGTTTACTGTTGCATTCGAATTATCTGGTGAACGATGTGATGTTCGTTTTTTCCAATGTTTTTTTCATTATTGTTATATTAGTTCGTAATGTTAGTTACAAACGATGCCAAAAGTTTTATTAGATTAGTTTCAATTTTTTGTTATTTATACGAGTTTTTCATGCTTTTTTTATTTTTTGAAGACATTTTGACGATTAAAACATTTAAAATATGTGGCGAAAATTTTGTATTAGGAAACACTGAGAAAAAATTTTAGTTGGGCGATTTGGGCTACACTGAGAGGATAAATCGGCGATTTGCCTTCCAAAATATCTCTATATCTGGCAACTCTGCTCATTTTCTTCTCACCGATTATCAGCTTTTTTCAATGTTATGCAACTTTGCATTCAAATTACTTCAGAATTAGGTCCGAAACTCTCAATTTCTTGTGAATCTCAAATTTACAGTGTTTTTTTCCTCTTTTCAACGATGCTTCAATGATACTAAAATGAATACTGACAGACTACAGTCATGAAATAATTATAGTGAATATTTTAATGAAAAATTCATCAACAAATATCGTTGTCGAATCGTTAAAAAGAGTCTACAAATTCGAGATTTACAAAAAATTCGAGTTTTTGATTTAAATTCGAGGTAATTTTAACGCCAAGTTGCAAAACATTGGAAAAAGCTGAAAATCATTGAGAAGAAATGAGCTTTACAACCTTAAAAATGCTCAAAACGTAATTGTTTTTATATCAAAAAATAGGAAATTTAATTTTCTTCAAATTATAAAAGATGAAAAATTTTCTAAAACGATCTCATTTTTGAGTAAAAATTTAAAAACTACAATTTTCTCGTATATCACAGTTCAAGTATCACATTTTCAGCATTTTGTTGCAGCGCACTCTGTGTATCGTTTCGTTGCCAATAAGTTGTGTAGATCATATGTTTGGAAAAATTCGAAAATGGACATCTGTTTAAATGAATTCGATTTATACGAATAACGGGATTTTATTAAAATATGCGATAAATATGGATATGTTGAGGGTATTCGTGATGAGTTCTTTTGTATAGTTTGTTATTTACTCGGTGACAATCGCTTGAGGTGAAATTAAAAAGAACAAGTTGAAATGAAGTTTCGTAGAAAAATCTAAATACGAATACGCCGTGGCGTAATATTCAATATATCGTTCAACTTGTACTAATTTTCATCGATAAATTCGCAAATCAATTTTGATAAATTATTAAAAGATTATTTTAATAATTTTCTAGATATTATACTCGATCATGATAAAAAAAAATGAAGTACCCTGTAATATAAAAAATCGAAATTATACATACTATATCGATATAGTATTGTTTCACGAATTTGAATTACTCGTACAATCGTACATATCGCATTCCACCGAAAGCACTCGGTTACCTTGAAATAAAACCGATTTCATTGAGAAATGGCTTACGTTTGTAATCTTCATAATGATTTAGCTACTAGAAAGCGTATTTTGTAAGTCGCACGATTTATGATACGTTTTAGGCCTGTATTCAAAATCACCAGCGAATTTGGCAAAAACGAAGGAAAACCGAAAAAATGGAAATATTCCATGGCAGCCTAATCGACTTGACATAATAAAATAACTGGTAAAATCATCAAAAATTTAAGATAACGGTTACCTTGTGTAATATTTAGCATCATTAAATTTTTATCAGTTTTCTTTTTTTTTACGATTCGCTAGACAATATGAAAAAACTGCAAATTAAAAGTAACGATCTCGTCAGCCTTGAATGATATTTTAAAATTCCTCGCTTTTTCGTAAATATAATTAAGTCCTCGACGTGTACGTAAGATTGCCTAATGATGCGCCTAATATGTCAAAGATATCGAAGGTATTGCTAAAATGTACGTTTTGCTTTTAAGTTTTCAGTCTAGGAGCCGGATTGTCGGTTGTAGAATTCGAGAAGGTTTTATATTGTCAAAAAAATTAAAAAGGTTTCACGGATTTTATGATAATGGAATCAGTTTTCGTCGAGTGTTCTTTTTCGCCTATAGGATTAGACGAGGAGTATTACCGGAACTACGTCTAGAAGCCAGAGGTTAAAAGTACCTTAGAATTAATTTTTTTAAATGAAAATCTTCGGATATTTACGTTATTAAAATATAATCACTTATTCGCTGCGTTGCGAAGCCTATTTTTCCTTTTTTTTTTAGTTAGATTGAACTTTCAGCGAAATTAATTCGTAATTAAGAAGGAGAATAATTCAAGTTATGCATTTAGGAAAAGTATTTTCTATATGCTGATTCTTTGAGCAAAGTATTTCCATTTTCAAAGCAATGGCTATTCGGATAATAACAAACTACTCACAATGACGTCATTTTAGAAATAATTCATTTCGTTTATAAAGCTTTTAATGAAATAGAAAACTTCCCCTTTACCGAAAAACAACAAAAAAAATACCATATTCGCGCACCAAAAATAAAACCACCGAATAAATAAAATTCAACGTCGCCTTTGACTCGATGGCATATGCAATCATCGCGGAAACCACGGAGCACGGATGCGTCGATGGCAAAAAAAACCACGCGAAATAAAACAGCAGACGAACCGTCTGCCAATTCGCCTACTGAAGAAAGTATATGCAAATGCGAATTAGCGAAAAAAAAAACTAGACCAGCTGATCGTCCTTGGTAGGGGTCAGTAACATAAATAGCGAGCGCATTCGCAGACGAAGGGGAGTGTTTTGTTGCAGGAAGTGGCGGTTTAAAATAGCGAGAAAATAATTCGCATTGTTTTCAAGGTCAACCGCAGTCTGCCACTATGATAAACGCCGTCAAGAGAAAATTTATTGCGCAGGTCAATGTTTGCAACAAACAGATTCGCTCCGCCTTCGACGATAAACTCTTTCGCCCTCTTTTCTCTTATACTACAGCACCACTCGCAGAAAATCCATTCATTGGCAATACGAAATACGCGCAATAAAATAGCGAGCTACGCTACGCATCGAAACCGTTTTTTTTTGCATCGCGTTGTACTGTAGCTTCGTATGACCATTGGATATAGGTGCAGCCATTTGCATACTCGAAAATATTCCATTCGCGTATCCGGTCTTTAACAATGGGTTCGATGTTGAAGAGGATTTAAATTAGGCGAAATTCGAATGTTAATTCGTTCACGATGTAGGGGAATAAATGGACGAATAATCGACGTGAACCGTCGTATTTTATGAATGACGTGCCGGCCTTTTTTTCTCAGCCTATGCGTTGATTGTATGACTTTTTTTCATTTACGAAAAAAAAGGTTTCGATGTCATTTTCATGAATACATGAATAAAGACATTTAAGACGTTTTACAGCCTCAATAAAATGTATTTTTTGTTCATCTTCCAGCCTTTTCAGTAAAAGCGTATTCTAAGTAAGAACTTTTCATTGGCAAATTTTTGAATAAAAAATCCTCCTGATGGTGGTTTTTGAATTTCGGTTATTGAAATTTAATTTTATTATGATTAAGATCGTGATTAATGTTTTTTTTTTCCTTTTTTATAAATATCAAACCTAAATGACAAATGATGAATACGATTTTTCTTTCAATGCGAGATCTTAATATGCATTTTTATGTCTTCTCATTAATCATATTTATCACCAAGTGGTTTCCTGCTCTTAATATATTTTACTGAATTAAAAAAAATACACGCTTCTATATTTATATTTTTTAAATTTCGTTTTAAAAATTGTAATTCGTACATAGGCTTGAAGGTAGTATTGTACACTTACCGGGTGGCCAAGCGATATGAAACTCCCTCCCTTCCTTCGAAAAATTTTAATGTGATAATTTTTAATGGCAACGTTGTTGACGATTATAAACTAGTGTAAACAAATGCTGCCGTCTTGCAATAAAATGCAAAAATTCTCAACAGGTGGGCTAAGATTACTTGATCATCCGGTATGTTTACCTACGTTGTACAAAGTACATGTATATGATGCGGATATATAGGTAGGTACCTACTTTTGCTTTTAAAGTGATTAAATGTACCTACTTGAAGAAAGTTGAAATTACGATAAATAAAAATTTTTTTAAATAATTTAAGCGTGTTTTTTTTTCTAAATGAAGTTTTTTGCATGAAGTTCTTCGTTATTGTTTTAACTTGATAGAATTAAAAAAAAATCGACCATAAATGGCCACTCTTATCTCGTTCATGTTGAATTTAATTTTTCAGAAAATATTTAAAAACTTTGATTCGATATGTATTAGAAGATTCCGAATTGAATGCAAAAGATACCGGGTGATCGGATGATCTTAGTCCCACAGTCTAAAAATTTGAGAATTTTTATGCCGCCAATAAAGTGAGTTGGTAACATAAAAATATCAATTATCAAATCAAATCATATCATATCATTTTATTATTTACATTTGATCAGCACTACCAATCGACTTGACGTGGCACAAAAATTCTCAACTTTTTAGACGGGGAGACTAAGATCATTCGATCACCCGGTATGATATATCATCTTAGAATTCATCAGACTTTGATTTCAACAACCTCCTTCGTATATAATTACTCATTACTAATTTGAATATCGCGTTGTTGTAATTAATCACTATTTCTATCAGGAAACCATGATTCATCATGTAAAGAGAGGGTGCATGGTGTATTCATAGAAGGGATATTTCACTTTGTAAGAGTTCTTTTTATTATCTCTCATTTATTAACGTTTGCAATTTCTTCAGAATTTTGTGAAACGAATTCACTCAACGATTGTTCGCCTTGAACTTGCATTTCCTTTTACGAATGCAAACATCAGCAATTATTCGTTCCCTTCGAAGCCGGTAATTGCTTTGAATAAAACAGTAGTTTGGAAAATTTCTTAAATAATGTCCAAGCGTATCGTTTTCTTTTAATGGCGTGTTTTAAGGGGTTTTAAAAATTTAATCTCTTTTTGTATAATTTGCTCTATTTTTTATGCAAAGATGGTTCGTATAGATACCACAAAGTATTCAATTTTCCGTTCGAAACAAAATACAAACGAATTGAAATTAATTAAATATTACTGCAACCCACTTTGTGGCAAAATTTAGAAATTCAACTCGAATCGCTAACCTATTTAAATGGTATCTATAGAAATATCAAAATCTATTATCATCAAAAGGTATAATTTTGTTAAAAATGTATGGCGAAATTATGTACGTTATTAATCGGTTATTGGAATTGCTAAATTGGTTCGCGTTCACGAATATTATTTATATTTTCCATTAATCAAACCGTATAATTTTCTGGTATTCAATTCGAAATGAAAATTATAGGGAAAATTTTGCGAAAAACTCGAACCAGTATTTTCAATTGGCTTCGATACGTTGAAAGATTATTAAACGTGTACGTGCTTAACGCTACTGCAATGTTTACAAAACTATTATATCGCGTCGGCCTATAGGCTCATCATCGAACGCTTAATTATCTAATACAAAGAAATAACGTAAGTCAAGGTGACATGTAAACGCCACTAAATTGCTTGTTATTTGCATGAAGTTTTTAAAAAGCGATTTTACGAGTAGCCGGAGAAAAGATACGAATACTCGCACATCGATGGCGATTCGTTCAATCGTTGGTATTTCGTTCTGTTCGCCTTGGATTATTGAATTTTTGCCTCATTGAGTTAATTAATTTCACTCGCAGGTATTATACCGAAATTAACGTGTTTTTGGGAATGTTTACAATAATTTTTAGCACGATAGTACGAGTATGGTTTTTAGACGGGAGTTTTTTTCTTTTTATTTGTGTATAACCATTACTTACCTACGCGATGTTATAAATGCGTTCTTTTTTTAGATAATCTTTGGCCTTTTTCCGAATACATGCTCCTATGGTTACATATTTGCGTGTTCATGACACTGAAATGAACGCTCGATAGAAACATCCAGCTTATCTATAAAGATAATGGTGCTGTGCAGTTGAATAATAATGCGATGTAAATTTATCAAAAAAGTTATTTTCAAATTACACTAAATACCTTTTGCGTAAATTATAGAAAATTCTCATACTGCGGGTAAACTTTTCTATTGACGTCATTCGGTATCATTTGGTGAGAAATTCAAATCGAAATTTTCAACTAGACTAATATGGTATGATTAACCATATCGAGTGTAATTTCAGGGTTGATGACTGATGATTTCGCATACCAAAATGAAAATTGCCTATTTAAATACGCAATATATCAGCGAGCTCGTTGCTGATAAGGATAAGCGGATATTTTTAATTTCTCTAATCTCATCAACTACGATAACTGCACTCAGCATGGAATTGCCAAATTACCGTAATGTGATTTTATTAAAGAAGGGAATTATTTCGGAGATTTACCAATTATCGAGTTTAGGAAATTTTTCAACCATATTGCGTGGAAAGTTTTCTAATTGGCGTTCTAGACTTATAGTGAAAAAACTATATTTTTTAAAGCGATAATAAATTAAAATTAGAGAAAAACGTGCACGTTCTTTTAGAAAAATCGGTTTTTCTGATATCAAAAGTGTAGAAGTTTATTAAAAATGAATCGTTTGTAACACAATGTGAAATTATTTCAATTTTCAACCTATTAAATGGGTTTATTCGTATCACTTAGTATAATTTTTTTATTATACAAAATATACACGCTGATATAAAAAATGAAAAAAAAGCAAGTAATTACGCCACTTATTTACTACATTTAATTACTCATTCGTTGAGTATTTTTTTTTGGATAATTCGATTATTATTTTTCAGAGGAAAAGAAAAGTGTTCAAAAGTAAACAAATCAAGTAGTATTCTGTTACAGTGTTGCCAGATTGAGCGATTTATCACAAAATGTGCGACTTGAAATTTCAAAAGTGTCAAAGTGGCTCAAAAAAGAGCTTTAGGTGACGCAAATTGGACGACTTGAGATTTTCAGATTTTTTCGTGTTTTTCTACAGTTTTTCTTTTGAACAATCTGATATTGTGCTAGGATTTTATTAGAAATATTTAAAATTAAAAACAATCAGCTATTTTGATTTTTGGGTGACTTGAAACTTGGAGTTTGGTGATTTTTAGTCCAGATCATCTGGCAATACTGTTCTGTTATCAAACTCGAGCAAAATTGGTGAAATAATATTTTGTACATTGTAATATTTCAATTTATTATTTTTTTTAATTTAATTATTATATTTGGCGAAATATTTCTCGTTTGTTTGCACTTTGAGGTACTCAATCCATCTATACTACTATCAATTAATTAGAAATTTCATCATCATTTCACGTCCTTGTAATCACGTGTTCTCTTGAAAAAAAATTGCTCCCGAAAAAACACAATTTATCTTCAACCTCATAAAGTTCAATGCCGATTAATTTGCAATATGAATGTTATTTTCCAAAAGCTGCTTCCTATACCGTTGAGGTTACCGAATATCTTATCGTTCGTAGCCTTCGCGTCTTCCTTTAGAAATGCCAAGCTTGAAAATTTCTTTTTGAGACGATTGCGATTATCATATACCGTACCCAAAAACATATACTTACACCAAGTAACTTATAGTCAAGGTTAACCAGTTGTAAAGTGTCAATAACATATTTGTATACGTAAAGAAAAGTGGAGGTAAGGGCGTGTGCACGCGGGCTCACATGAAAATGTACGAATATAATATATCCATGCACACTTGCAACAATATAATTTACTTGATAAAATGCTCGGAAAATACGATATCATGCGTTTGAACAGTCAATGACGAAAAAGATTAGGAAAACAAAGTAAATATTAAAAAGAATATGAATGGCGCGACTGCAATTTCAGAAACCAGTTTATTCGTCGATGTCATGTTAAATGCATTTTACGCTTCGTCGCGTTGACATTAAATTTTTTTTGGTGTTGAATAGTTTTCAAAAAGGTTACGAGTTGCCGCGTGTAAACGTTTGGTGTACTTTTTAAAAACAGAGAACTTTTTCATTTTATTTTTCGTGCTTTCAATATGGAGGTAAATTTTTACTATTTTTTTGAATAGTGTTGGGTGGTGTTGCACTTGTTTGATAATTGCAACACAATATATAGCTTTTTAGGATTTTTTGCTATTCTTATTTGAGAAATTTCAACGAGCTCGCTGAATTTATTTGTAAAAGTTTCATTCATTAAAATACGAGCTTAATTTTCTCGTATAAATCGAGTAATTTATACACACTATGTAATCGTCTTATTTATCTTAATGAATACGGTTATATTTCGTTATTGTATAACCAACAAACACAGGGTGTTTCGTTAAGTAATGGTTATACTTTGAATTTTGAATGAATTTTAAAAATGTACAAATTCGCACTAAAATTAGCCAATAAAATTTACGTACTTATGAATCAAGTATCACAATGAAAATTGAATTTTTGGTCATTTCTGTACAAAAGCTATAGTTACTTGTAAAATGATTAATTTTTCATTTTACTTTCAAGATTTTTCATGAATATTATAATTTTCGATTCCTGATGTCTCTTTGTTCTGATGCCCGATTAGTGGATTTTCGTATAGGTTAGAGTTTCATCGAAAATTGCCATTTTACGAAATTTATAGTATTTGTATAATAAATACTCGACGAAACACCCTATATAACTTGAAAGAAACGAAAGTTTTTCAGATAATCAATACAAGGCGAGTAAAAAAACGCTGCGGATTTATCATTTACGTTTAATTAATACTCGACCGTCTACAAGATGGAATATGAGCGGAAGCGAAATTTGCTTGATGTTGTATTTGCGATACAAAGTTTACGTAGCGCACGAAATTGAAGGGCATTAACCTAGTTATACGTATTTGGACTTGAAGAAAAAAAATTGAACACGAGTGTAGCTTCCAAAAGCCTAATCAATTCGATAACATTCTTTTTGTATCATTAGAATGTTTTCTTAGATAAGAAAGCAAGGAGAAAAAAACTGCCAAATTCGAAGCGATTAATTTTTACACCAACGAAGCACTTTATTTTTCAAAAAACCGTTTTTTTCCATTATCTTGCGCGGTTATCAAACATAGCGATTTTGTCGCCGAGAAGACGAATATTAACCGGAAATACCTTTCGCACTATTATTTCTAGTAGTCATCGTCCATTCTATATACGTTAAAAATATCGTACAGCTGTCTATTATTATTTGCACCCTCGAAAATACCAAAATAGTCTTAATTAATGGAATACGTCGTAATTGATTTCACCTGTTTTGTGTTTCCTATAACGGATAAATTCAAAATGCGGAATAAGCGATGAAATATTGCGACAGTTTTACCAAAACGAACGGCGATTTTTTCAACAAAAGTAAAATATTGTGACATCGATAATAGCTGATGTCTATCAATCTATTATTTCAAACTACATGAACAAGTTACAAAGTATTATGCACGATCTGAAATCTGAATACCATTTATTAAGGTTCAATTTGATGTTGCCGCGGAATTCACATGATAGCTGTGTCAATACATTTAAATGAAGATTTGAGTCAAACAGACGCCTTAATTATAGTTCTCTAAGGGAATTTTTATTGACTGGTATTTCGCATTTATGCATACATTATATACTTATCGTAGCCATGAACTAAGTTGTGATTTTACGTGTCGTATTATTGAAGCCAATTTTTTTTTTTACTTTTTAAAAAAAAGGAAAATAAATATTTACTCGTACGAAAAATGTCAATGGTATTTTGCATTTTTAAAATTATAAAATTTACATGCTATATGATCAAATTCGAAAATAGTAAAACCAACACTGTCACTGGATGTAAGAAAATGTTTCCATAGTTAAAAACCAATAATGACCGCCTGTCAATTGCAACGCAAAATGACATATAATTTATGCAAAATGTTATCATTTTTTCACAATTTCGAAGTAAAGTTCGTTTTTAGTCAAAAACTATAAATTACAGTTTGGACGAGTTTACTAGGTAAACGGTCATTTTGAAAAGAACGACGAGGGTGATTTTAAAGATTGTGAGTCATTTAGACAATAACATAAGATTAAATGACCCAGCCAATTTTTCAAGACACTGTTTACTCGATATTTTTGTTTAAAATGAGGTTAATTTTCGCTGAAAATTTGATGGTTAAAAATAAACTCGGTTGAATGTTTAATGAAACTTCAATGTGAAATTTTTGAATGTTTTTTTCATGTTACTTCATTATTTATTTATTTTTTCAAAATAAAGTTGATTCAAAATTTTAGAATTGCATATTTACCTATTGTGTTGCTTTGTTAAAAATACTTTTTTAAAATCAAAAGGAAAAATTATTTTTTTATGTTTTAGTACAATGATATTTTAGGATCACTTAATCAGATTGCTCATCTATTGATGCTTGTCTGCGTTGAATACGCCTCAGGAAAACGTTTGCGGTAAAATGATCAGAGTATTAAAAATGGAACGTGCTACTAAAGACTTGAAACATCGAAGAGTTGAAATTTGAAACTGCTAAATCATCTCAACTGACGTTTGATGAACGATTTAATTTTAGATTTAGAAACATAAAATTTGCCAAAAGTCGTATTTTTCATGTATTTATCTGAAATCGAGACACCCATTCGGCTAAAATACCGTTTATATGAGCACGACCCACAATAGCTACAATTTTCGTATTTACACCCGAAATCTCCGGGAGCTGAGTTGCCTTTAGAATTGTCTCAGCTAAGTACTTGTCTCGTTCTCGTATCATTATTTTCTTAACTTTTCTATTCCGTTTCCAGATTTGCTTCATGACTCCGAATTCGTTATCGAAAAACATCGATACGAAATCTTTTTTATATATGCGAACAATGGTTTTTTCTTCATCGTTGAACGCTTTCGCTAATTTATCGTAGGTAATGTTCATCGGTCTATCAGCTAATACAATTTTATACGAAGCTCGAGAACTCGATAAATGATTCAGCTCGTTTGTATGCAAATTCCATGTAAAATTTTTAAATGGTGTAAATACATCACCGGCGATAGTTAAATGTTCATCAATATAAATGGGTTTTACTTTATATACATACTTTGGCGTGAATTGTTTGATTTTTTCATGCTCCAAAGCTTGATACGCTAATATCAATCGAGTTATCTCTCCGACAGCTTTTCGACGTTCGCTAAAAGGTAGAAGGCGTAAATCATGGTACTTTTTTTCATACTTTTCTCGATCATTAAATATATTAGCATTTTCTAACCGATCTAAGCACAGTTCCACTGCGACAATTTGAGGTCGCACCAAATTAACGAGTTTTTCTGCAGCCTTACGACTTTGCTCGCTGATATGATTTGTACCGAGTAAGAAAATTTTGTAATTTTGTGCCTCAAACACGACCACGTCTTGTTGTTGGATTACAATACGTTTGAAAGGAAAGCTGAATTTTTCAAGCATTTTACGAGTTTCACGAATTTCTTTGTGTGAAAAATGACGATTCCAAGCGACAGATGTTCTCGTTCTTGTAACTGTTAATGTTTACCTAGCAATACAAGCGTCAACGTTTAATTATCGTATAAACTATTAAAAACGCAAAATTTTCGAAATTCATACACGACGTCACGAGCGGTGATCAAAATGACACCGAGTAATCGAAGGTATCAAATATTATACCTTTCCAAGTGTCTAAATTGTTACAAAACAAACGCTTGCAATTATTCTACTAAATAATGAACGCGCTTATAAAATGTCAGTCTGGAAGTTAAGGTTTATTAGGTGTATTAATTGTAACGTCCAAGCACGCGAACTCGTCAAATGTCTTGTATTTCTAACCTGATAACTCAAGTATATTCATTTATGCGCTGGTAAATGAAATTGTGTAATTTTTCTGTTCTCTTTCGTTGACGTTGCATTTCTTTTTGTGAAATGTACTGTACTTGTGTATTTTATGTTACGTGAAAGGTAAGAAAATTGTAATTTTGGTATTATTTTCATTATTAAAATGAAGTTTCGTTCGTATGATGATTAATTTTAAAGATACAGGTAACTTATTAAATATTAAAGTTGATCACTAAACGCAAACGACCAATTCATAATATTCTGCAAAAATTTTCTTGTTATCAATAAAAAAATTATCAAGTTGCCAACCAACTACCAAGTTCGTTACAATTAGCTGTATAATCTCGAAGCATGGACACAACTTCTAAAAAAAAATTTTTAGTCGTCATAAATGATAAAAAACCAGAAAATGTCATTTTGAAATTAAAAGAAAGTTAATAAAGAATAATTTAATACGTCTAATTATATTAAGTGATTTTCGTCTCGGTAATTCAGCTACAACTGAAATATCTTTCATGGTAACACTGTTGATATTGAAAATTGCTTTTTTGGAATTTCTCGAAGAAAAAAATATTTATTTGATTAAAATTTGCTTTGATTAAATTGATAATATTCTTTTCAAGAATGAAAAATTAAAAATTCAATTATTGCAATCACTTGGTGAACATTTTCTGCAAGTGGTTTTCTTTTCAGAAAAAAATTTTCTCTTAAAAATCAAATACCTAATAGATTTCAGTTCAAAATCGTTATTATTATTTTTTATTTTGTAATTGATCCAAGGTAATTATCAAAAATGTAAAAAACAGATTTGATATGAAGCTGATAATTATCACTTCCTTCGCTTCTTCCATCGATATGCTTCATTTCTATAAAAAAATCGTCGCAAAAACAAAATTAAGAAAAAATTTACAAAAAAGGAAAACAAAACATAAGAACAAAATACTTAACAACTTACAAAAGCGTCCTTCGAAAATTAATGAGAAATTGAAATTACGTTCGAAAGTAAATTTCGATAATCGGTCACGCAATTTTGTCATTAGCCGGTGTTTATTTTGTTTCCAAAATTCACGACTATTTTTGCTCGATCGGTAAATGCGAATCGTTATGTTGACAATGTTTAAAGTGTTTCGATAAATAGGCAAACATTACTATGCGAGTAAATATTTTCGCGTGTTTTCAGGTTTAAAAAAGCGAAGTTGCTGAAGCCGAAATATAGGGTGGTAAACTATTTAAAGTATTGTAAAATCACAATAATTTTACTTTTTGTTCAATGTTCTACCGCTATATAGGTAGATTTTATTTACATAAAAGTTTTGTAATGCGTTTAAACATTTAAAATGGCCATCGAGGTACATTTTATTAAATCGATGATCGCATTACGTGAATTTTCCCGATGATTATGTCCCCTACAAAGAAAAAATATCGACGATTGCAAAACAACAACGCGATAAATTTCCAAGGTGAAAATTGGGTTTATCTTTACAGCGTACGAAGGACACACGTATGAGTTTGAAATTGATTAATGTGAATTTCAAAATATATTTGCTACAGGGTTGAACGAACTTTTTCATATAGACAAATAATAAACTGCATCATTGACCAAAACGAAGATTCACAGTTTCCGTAAAATTTAACTCGCTCGTTGTGCAATGATTCTCATTTATCCAGTATCCTGTTACTAATCTTACGTGGCATTACGAAATTCTGAATATGAATAGAATACATAACGAGTAGAGCTAATTCGATGGAAAAAAAAGGTAGAAAAGCACGCCAATTCTTTTTTTTCTAAATAGCGTACACGCAAAAATAAACATTAATCATTGTATATCGAAGAAAGATTATCACATTTTTAATTTTTCAATTCTCAATTGGTACCTATAATGTTAAAGTGTTGGAAAAAATATTACTCAAGTTGTAATGAACGAATATTTGATTCTCAGTGGTTACTTATCTTTCTTCCGAAACCTTGTGAAAATTATTTATTTACGTGTAATATGAGAACCACTGAATGGCAACAGTCAAATAACACTTTCATTAATAACGTAGCCTATTAACTGAATAAGAAAAATTGTCTGCTGTTGTTAAATGAACAGAATACAACGAAATGTATCGTTTGGAATATTGTTCTCAGTTCATATGCAATTGTAAGATAAAAGTTATACGTTGTTAACATTTTCCAACAATTTTAACACGGTGATGGATTTTTTAGCTCTATATATTTCATCTTTGTCGCACAACTTCGCGAAAGAGTCGTTGTCCTATCGATTTACCGGTGTTTTTTGTCTTCATAGCGAATTATTTCGAATTCCATTTTTTTACTAAAAAAAAAAATTAACGAAAAAACTATGCGTTTAGGACCTTTTCAGCATTTAAACAAGTCAAACTTTATATGACTTCTAGTTTTCTTGAACGAAATTATAAATTTTAGTTAATGACAAAGTTTACAGGTTTCTACATGATTATGAATTCGCGTGAAATTAATTTTAATGCAAGAATTGTCGGGGGTCTTTCTAAAAATTTTCTGCAATAATTATCGATATCTCACCCCCCAACCATTTCCTCTTTTACGCCATGTTGTGTTGCAGTGATGTGTTATTTTTTTCAAATTTTTACGATTTTGCATTTTATTTCTTTATTTTATGTTTTTTTACTGGTACTGGTAAACGAAACTAAGTAGATAGCGCAAGTAGAATGAATTAGCTTGTTAACAATATAAGCCTGAATTGTGGCGTTAGTTAAAAAACAATAGAACAAAATTACGCGAATTGTTCCACCTATAGTTTTTGTGAGGTTCATGCTCTTGGACGTTTATCCTTACACACGATTAAATATCCGCAAATGTTATGAGGAAATTTCCTAAAATATCGCATTACATTGTCAAACGACTGTGGAAAGGAGTTCTTTCGAAATATTCGCATGTGTATTGAATTATTACAGTTATTAAAAACCGTTTGAAAACCTAAGCATGATCTATTTACCAGTGTATTTGTTCCAATTATAAGTTTAGCCGGAAAAAATATCCCACATGAGATTTAATATAATGAATACTTATAGAATGAATATCGTCGACAGAATTTTTTTTTTCATGCATGCGAGCGTGTAAAAATTACATATTTAGGTATCAGATCTTAAACTACGACAAAAATGCAATAGAAACACTTTGATGTATTTTTGCCAAGAAATTTACCTACATCAAATGCGCAATCAAATAACCACTTTTATCTAGGTACAGATAGACTACTCGCGTTGGCCTGTAAAATATTATTTTTTTTTGGTCGAAGGTTCGAGTTATAATTTTGATATTAATTCGCGGTATTAAGTTTTGACACGAAATCAAGGTAAAGTAAGAGATGTAGATTATTGTTTCCATACGCGGTACCCTTTCATTAATAATAATTTGAATTTCTTTTTCGCGTGCCTTTTTCTTTATTTTTATTTCCTCAAAGTTACCAAAAAGACATTACCGAATATTTTTGCGGTTTCAATGTTAATCACTCGAAGATTACGTACGGTATGCTCAGCATGTACTAAAAATATATGTATAGACGAAAATAAAATGAGAAACCTTTAAGACTCCATAAACAAACTTGAGTATATAACGTTTAACTACGGTAATACACGTTGCACGTATATTATTAAAATAAAACGCATCCGGCGAATTATTTATTTAAAAGGAATAAATTGGCTTTTGTAACCTCATATTCTATCCTTTTTCAATTCTGTGTATTTTTTTCTTAGCACGCGAACTTACATAGTTAGCTGGTTACCTAATGTCGAAATGTTTGCACGGTTTTTATATGGTAGATGTCTTCTTCGCGAAGTTATGTTAAATATTCAGCCGTTTTGTTCATTTTCTCATTAAACATTATAACCTATTTATTTTCAAGGATTCGAAGTAATCAAAACTTTAATGAATTTTCTTCTGTGTATTTATCTTCGTTCGATTTCGCTTATATTGACACTATTTCTTATCGATATTGTCTTCTGTTTTTAATATTAATAGTCATTTCTATTTTGCAGTGAAAATGAACTTTGAGGTTAAACATTCTGGCGAGGTAATGGCAAAAGGATAAATGGTTGCATTTTTACATACGTTAAGTCGAAAAGAATATACCTTTGTTTGGTAATTTATTTTTAACCTTGAAAATCATTACGAATTCAAAAAGAAGGACGAATTTAAAAAGGGTTTTTGAGTCTGATTTTTAAAAATGTAATCGCCAATTGTATTTTTTCCTTTGGTAGTTACCTTCGACCTTCGACCATCTTCCACTAGCTAGGTTATTTTAATTTTTATGCAGTTTTTTTCCTCGATATTTCGATTGAAATTTATAAAATTTCTTTTTTACACGAATTACCGTGACGTGGGGTTACTTTGAACGCCACCTTTTCTAATTAGCTCTAAACAAATGGTTTTTACCACGTTTAGATCACCCCTTCCTTCATATTTTACATTTTTTTATACTCTCTTTCGAAGTGTATTTTATTTTTAAAAAAAACAAGGCGTTCAAAGTAGCCCCAAATGTAAATGTGGGGCTACTTTGAACACGCCATCTTGTAATATACTTACATCTTTGGAAACTATATTTTCTGAAAAAGCATCTCTTAACTAGATTCAATTCAAAATTTTGAAAAAATACCATAAAGCTGACCTTGTGTACAAATCCGTAACACAGTGTGACATTTCCATGTCACTTTATGTCAATGATGGTCATTCGAAGATGTCATTCGATGGCACATGCCACTCGCAAGTATGCCACGTCACCATGACAACGACTTATCATTGTATCATGTCACTTGACATGCTACCGTGACATGATCGCAAGTCACTCCTCATCATGACACGTCACCATGACAACGAATAGTCATCTATGACATAGTATGGTGATATGAAAGCATATTTTTCGTTTAATGTGAATACATGACACATAACACATTTTGATAGGAAAAAATAATCACCTGACTTGTTATCACATATCATTTCCACGCCTATTACCATGGCAACATGATGATATTACCATAATATGTCATTATTTAGGTCACCATGACATGTCACTAAGACATGATCATATGTCAATTACGACCATGGCACTTGACTATTCCGGTGACGTTCATCATAAGAAGTCATTACATCATGATATGTCACCATAACAATGACGTGTCATCTACGAATTTGTTATGATAACATGAGAATATCAAAAATATTTACGGCGAGAGGGACAGAAACAACAAAAGTAATTTAAAGGTTCTTCTACCTGGTAACACTGTTTTCTATGGAAAAACCTCATTTTTCTGGTCATCAGGTTGTGCTAAGTGAAAAAATACTTTGCTGTTGAAAGTAGCCCCACATCACGGTAATAAAATTATGAAATTTTTAAATTTTTGTAAATTTTGAACAAACAACGATTAATAAGACTAGCTGTAGTTTTATTATAGAAAAAGTGTAAAGCTCGAACCTGTATGCAATACGCACCTTGTACCGAATTAGGGGAGCTTTACGGGACCGATTTGTCATTCAGTTTCGCCTTCAATTTTCCCCAAGAATAAAACGCGAACGAAACGGTAAAAAGAGGTAGTGTTTTTCGTGATAATATGAAATGGTATATCGATAAATCGCATATTGGGGATCGTTATGCAGGGTCCTTAGCGAACCGCGACCGAAAAGTAATTCGGCCATTTTTAATTTAGCACGCAACATTTCAAGGTGAATGTTACTTTGATGTGGTATCTAAGCGCGGCGACGTAGGTGTAGGTGCCAGAAAAAGCATTTCACGTGTACAACATAGCAGGCCTGGTATGATCTCCTATCATGCGTATGAACCGATTAACCACTGGTTAATGATTGAATACTGCATCGCTTCCGGACTACGTTGCAGTTCCATTCAGTGCGTTTGTAATTTAGCTCGATAAAAGGCACCGTTTAACATGTGACCGAAGATAAAGATTCACGTTAATATTCAAGGGTTGCTGCTTAAAAGGGTATTTTTTATACAATATAAAAAATTTTCTTCACTTTGTCCAATACGTTGTGTAGTCTAGGAAAAAACCATTTCACTTTGTGCTATTTTTTTCCAACAACCTTCTCGAATGTAAATTAGAATCTTGGACAAAGCAAATTAATTTTTTTTCTTTTTGTACACCATAATACGCATAAAGATGCGTTCCCATTTAGAATATTATCGCTAATGTATTCTCGATTTACTTTGGCGGTGCCGCGCGCGGGTAAAGGAGTTTTTCTCTTTCGTATTCATCGCGTAGAAAGGTTTCGGTCGCTTTTTAAGGGTTCAAATGCAGGCGAAATTTTTAGGTTTTATTACATCTAAAAAGGTTTCTCTAAGTTGGGGTTCGAATGCGGGCGAAATTTCAATGTTTTATTGCTTTCCCGAACGAATATGCCGGTACACGTCGGAATTCCAGGCTGAAAAAACCAAAAATTTACATCTCGCATCGTTTCCATCGAAAATAACCGGTCTGAAGCGACCATTACGTTGAGTTTTCGCGACGAGGGAATGAACTGACATATAAACAGCTCGGTTAATAATACAAATATAAATTGTTTCATTGAAACGTTAAATTACTGGGAAATGTTTTTTACTTTTCGCAAATACAAACATCAATGAACAGATCTCGCTAGACGAATTAAGAGGGCAGCGTGCGATAATAATTGAATGTGGTAAAAGCAAGGCCAATGAAGCTTGCGTGAGACAGCCAACAACCTCGATGGATGAAAGCATTAAACGTATAACTCGTGTCGAGCGAAATAAAATAACTGATTGACACAATTTACTAATTGACTAAATTTCATCGCCTTTATTTTTCGGTACGCAAATTCATCTCGTCGAGGAAGTGCGAACGTTGCGTTATTTTAATTTCAAAAATACACGAATAAATTGGTCAGACACGTGCTCGAGTTTCGATGATAAAATATCATCGAATCGAGTAATTCCGTGATACGGATTAAATTATTAATAAATTTCATAATTAACAAAAAAAAATAATTAAAGTAATAAAAAAATAATCCCCTAAATAAAAATAATAATATTTTTAAAAATACAACTAAAAAATAAAAAACATCAAAAAATTAAATAAAAAATACGAAATCTCGAAAAATCCCATTTTCTTGCGATAATAACCGCATTGGAAACATGACAATGTGAGAAAATTATTCGTAATTTTTAATACGTTTTGTTTAATATTTTTTTACGAACATCCTGTACGCGATAGAGAACACGAGGAACGTCGAAGGGTACGGAAAGTGCGTAGGCTTTAAGTTGGGGAGTGCGTAAATGTAGAGGGGGTCGCCGCATCAGGAAACACACGCACTTCGCTATTTGAAAGACATGCTACATGCAACTTGCCCACTGTTCGTAACTTATGCCAGTGAGTTTTTTTTTTTTTTTGTTTTTATTGCGGTGTTTTATCATTAGTACATTCACAAGTAGTATTTGTATCGGTCTTATAGAGAATCGTTTGTTTTTATGAATTTTCGGTTTCGGATTTTAGTGCGTGGAGTAGTTTTTAAGTGCAACGTTTTTATGGAGTGATACGTAATAGATTGCAGGTATGTGTAACTTGGTAATTTACGTGGTTTTGTTGATGAGTAAGCGACGTGTGGTGATGAGTCATGGGGTAGGGTTTTATACCCTTGTAGACTTATGGGGTAACTTAGGTACGATGTGCCAATGCTGTTGGAATGTGCAACTTGTTCCTAGTAATCGAATTCACGGTATCGTTCTTTAGCCAATATTGAAATCGGTACTTTCTTATTGCGGTTTGGTGGTATCACCGGTTCATGGTTATACTTTTCAAGTTCCTTTTCAAATTATTCCACGTTTAATGGAAATCATTCAATAATGATGGTTTTTCAAGCACCGCGAATAATTCTTGGGGTCATATCATAGAACGTTACCTATACTTTATCCATGCTCAAGCCTGTTCTTGACCAGTCTTACATTCTGAGCAACCTTTTTTAGCTTTAGATAGCGTCACTAGAGCTTTCTATTCTATCAATCTTGCTTAAGTATGACTTTAGCATGTGTAGATTTAAGTATAAATAACATTCTATTGATATAGCCACTGGATTCACCTAAGAAGTATTTTTGACATCGTGAAAAAACTCCAATACAACTACAAACAACGAGTTGGATTTCAACGATGAAAATCGAGCTTACAAACGCACGTTTTCTGATTCCTCTAGACGAATCGAGGAAATTTAAAGGTTCCAGAAATAGACATCGAAGCATTATTTGTACTAGTTTAATAGAACGTTGGTGCATGTGCTATGCTTAAACCAGTTTTCACATGCATTGCAGGGTTATAATTTACGGTTGTACGAGCTAGTTTCATGTATTCTGTTCATATCGATGGTTATTAAACTTGGTAAAAAGACACAAGGACTAGAGAAGTATTCCAGTTAGAATTTGCAACGAGAGATGAGTTTTTGAAAGAATTCACTAGATAAGTTTTGCCTTGTGGATTGTTGGTGTATGTATTTATAACGTCCCTTATTTTATCAGTTATAGGAAACGTCACAGAATCGAGAATGTGGCGCCTGATAAGAATTTTTCAACACCTCACGCTTTTGTAAACCTCAACTACTTTTCCTTTTATCATATCATTAGTCAAGTTGGCGGATGGCTAATTTGTAATGTAACCGATCCGATGTGGTCAGAAGGAAAACATCATTCCTGATGCGAAGTCATTAGACTTCATGACTAAACTAAAATTTCCGCTACTAGTGCGAAGGTTATAGAGATTTGGTTAGCGAACTAGAACCTTCAGGTTTTTTTCGTAGATCTTAATTAGATTACCTTGCTATTAATACAGTCTGAAGTTTTGTTGACACGTTTATACCTGGTGATCCGATGATCGTACTCCTTCAGTGTAAAGTTGAGAATTTTTATGCCGCGTATAAAGTGGGTTGGTAATACTGATTAAATGTAAACAACAAAGTGATATGGTTTGATAATTGATAAATTTCTGTGTTACCAAGCCATTTCATGTGGCACAAAAATTCTCAATTTTTTAGACTGGTGGTCTAAGATCATCCGATCACTCGGTATATCACTTTTGCTCGTCTTCGATGTTTTTGAAAATTTCATCAAGTTTCTGCGGTATCTACGAAAAATTAAACAGCTATGAAAGTAAATTTTCCAGGTTATTGACCTGATATTGTAATAAGATCTTTTTTTTTGTACACCAAGACTGAAAATATTAACGAAGGGTACGAGTTTAATGTTTGGTTTAACATTTCTTCGCACGTTTGTTGTATTCTATTCCATTTTTCTTTTTTTTATCCCCGGTTCGAAAAAAGTTACATAATGTAAACAAACATGTACGAATTTCAGAGACCTTTTGAATTCTTACAGTGAAAGTGTTAAGTTTTTGTGGCAGTACTTTGATGAAATCGGTTTATATCGCGTTCCCTACACGAAGACAAACGAAAGTGGCCAAATTAACTCGACAATTATGAACACCGATATCGTGTTTTTCGATATATGCGTGTACGCAAAACGCAACGTTGCCAAATCGCGTTGTTCGCGATTACTCGGAGATGTTTAATTGTTCTTAAATGCTCCGAAGCTTCGAATATTCAACAAGTTTTACCATAAGATAATCGTTTCGACATTATGTAACTAGTATTCGCGTGAGGTTCGCGATATAATTCAAAGCACTTAGCATGTTTGCGTTCCTATTCGCATCATACTACCTCGTGGAAAAGTTTTAAATTTGACGATACGATGATGTCTTAATCGCATGATATGTCGTTCTTCCAATTGGCCGATGATTTTGCGTGAATTAGTGATGAACTGGGAGTTGGAATTTTTCACGTTATCAACTATGTCGCAAAAATTTAGTTATTTCGAACCAGGATTCTAAAGCGATAAGATATTGATTGTGTGGTTAGTTTAATCTCAATTTTCATTTTTTTTTCTAGCGAATTCTGACTGTTTTTCGGTGGATAGGAAGTCGTGTATAGATAGTGTGTTTATCTATATGTCCTTGTCGGTATGGAGGACGTTACGTGGCATATATCTGCCTTTAGAACCTAATTCGAGCAAAAATAATCGTAGGAATTTTACAAAAACAAAAAAGCTCAGAATTTAGGTCACTTGATTGAAGCAGTCAAACTGTAAAGTGTCAGTACCACTTCAGGAATATCTTATTTTTATCTTTTTTCGCGTCAAAATAACGAATAAAAATTAATGAAACGAAAACTAAACACGTTTTTTTTCTATCTTACATACACCATCGTTACGAAGTAGGCTGGAAAATTTCGCGTATTTTAATAATTCGGTCATTTAGTCGAAACCATGGCGGCAAAATGGCAATAAATGTCGTATAATGTGTATAAATGGCGTGTTACGAAAACGTAAAATTCTATCGTAATCTGGTTAAATCCCGCGATGAAAAAACGCGAGGGGGGGCATCGAAAGCTGTGATTTGACTGACGCTATTATTCTAGGACTTGATAAAACACGAATTCAACACCGACAATGACTTTTTCTTGTTATTTTCGCATGATTTACATGATCTGACGATTCGTTGAAGTTTTTCGACGATTCGTCGCTCGTATTTTTCACCGTCGTGTTCTTTTTCACATCCTACATCGATGATTTTCGCCTCCAGAACGCGCCATATTTCACGTTGAAATTTGCCTCGAACGAGTAATATCAACTTGGAGACTTCACGTAGTTATTAATTATTCGCAATAAATATTTGCACAATCGAAGCGAGTGCATTAAAAAGACGAAATAAACACTCGGCGAAGGATTTAATTGACGATAAATTTTGCAAAAAACTGGTTCTAATTTACGACAATTGTGGTTTTTTTTCACGAATTCGGCACGATTGAATTATTAGCGGTGTTTACGTTAACGCTCGTAAAGTGTTTTTATTGCGAAAATTACATCATTTTTCGAGCGCTTTCCATTTATTTCTTTCATGTTGAAGCGATCACGGTAAGTTGGTTGGGTTTTCGAGGGACACGTGTACGGATTTTTTTTATTTTGTTGGAAAATTTCTCGGTGTCTTGTAGCGTGTTGCGATAAATGCGAAAGTTCACTGTCGTGACTTCGGACTTTTGCATGGTAGAAAACCGATTCGAGATTTTATCGGTGCAAAAGGGTGCAAGAGCTTGTATACAAAGTACTCTTTCCACGTTGGATTATTTTTTCATTTTTAATCAAGTCCTACGTATTTTAATACTTCGTTAAATTGCGAGAATTTTTATCTGTAGTGAAAATTTTCTTCGTTAGTTTTCCGTAGACAGGAACCAATTTAAGTTTTTCGCCTTGTTGACAATTACTTTTCGCAGTGATTTTATAGCGCACGTTATTAATTACTTGATAGAGTAATTGCACTGTAAATTAAAGTAAAAATTAGTGATTTATTTTCGAAAAACAACCGTAACAGATAAACCGAAAAAAACTGGAAAGTAATTGTTACCATTTGTTCTTCATTACGCGATAATAATTAAAACAAAAATCGAGCTATAATTCGGGAAAATTACGATAAAAAAAAACCAAAAGAAAAAAGCCTTAAAAACAATTCAATGCTTCATGTATGAAATAATTTTACCTGAAACAGCAACAAAATCAGCCGACGCTGAACGCACGTGTCAAGGCCGTTCATGAAACTTTGAAGGCTTTTTTACGTGCGCGTTAAAATAAACACTTTCATAACCTAATTTGTACGTTTTTACGCCAATTTTTGATACGTTTTTATTTTCGATGTTAATACTCGTCTTGATTTCTGCCTTCGTTGAAACAATTGGCGAAAATACACCTTCGGTGAATCGAGTACTTTCATAGATGACCTTATAAACTTCAAAGTTCACAGTTGGCCAGTCCAAAAATAGGGATTCGTTATAAATGGGCGGTACGAAACATGTTCTTACATGTTTTTATTTTGTGTAGCCGAGAAACAAGCGCACCGGTTGCGTATGCAGTAAACAGGTTATTCGCCAAGAACTTGAATATATTTGTAATACATAAATAGTCGTTCGCGAATAACTCATTTACGATTCGCGACGTGTCGTTCGAAGGATTCGTTACGATGGCTTTTTTTTACGATATACTACGAGACTAGTTTTATCCGAAAAAATATACGTATTTACTAGTTTTGATTCAGTTAACCGGTATCTCGGATGAATTCGTTTCCGGACTTTTAAAAAAACGATGCGGCCACTAGGTTCAAGGATTATATGAAATTTTTGGCGATAACGCGATTCGCTAATAAATTTTGTATTTCCTTAAACTCCAAAATGTGGAAAACACTAAGTGTTTCGCCGTTAGTGAAATATACTTCCGGTTTATGATTTGGCTTTAATTAGTCAATATGACGGATAAAGAGATAAATTTTGGAAGAATTCGGTGACACCTCGAATAAGTGGGATTTTCGTGGTGATTAAAGCTATAGAAAAATTATCGAGTTTGTTGCTTTTTGCGATATTAACGGCGGAGGGGGGGAGGGGTCTTTGGAAACTAGAGGTACCTGATCTATGTGCTTCTAAAGGGACAACGTAAATCCTATGAAAAAAAATATGTTACAAATTTCACACGTGCTGTTTTCTCTATGTTTTGCAATGAGTTTTCGACATCATTTTTTCAAGATTTTTCCACGTGGATAATTTTTTTTCATAGAATTTCACTCAATTACTCATCCAAACGGAAATTCCAATGTGCTGAGAGTCATTTTCACAATTTAATTTTTTTTTCATTTAAATCAGTAAATGATATCGCAGGTATTGCCATTTTTTGGTTTTTGTTGATTAGTAACATTTACGTTGATAATTTCTAGTGTTTGTATTGGTAACACTGTTTTTGGTTTGAGTAACGCACGCGAAGAGTGTTATTTTTTATTCATTGTTTAATGCCTCGTGTGTAATCTTTTGTTATGAAATAAATTCAGTTTATTAATTCGCATTTGATTGATGAACAAAATAAGCGTCTTTGGGATTTAATTTTTTTAATCTTTTTTCATGCGTAGATGAAGAAATGAAAAATTTCTACGAAAGCTCGACTCATTTCTTTGATGGTAAACTTTGAAATACAGAAAAAAAACTGAGAATGCTAAATCTGCTTGTGTACAAGTCCGCAACACAGTGAGACATTTTCATGTTACTTCGCGAAAGTAATGTTCGTTACACGTCATTTGACTCCACATGTCATTCATAACCATGACACGATACCATGACAATAACTGGTCATAATATGTAACCAAACATGTCATCAAAACATGCCACCAAGATATGATCACATGTCACTTATTAACATATGTGTCATTTAGAACACCTAATAATGACACGAAAATGACATTATCGACACTTTATCATGACAATGACCATTTATGACATTTTATAATGGCACAAAAAAATTATATTTTTCGTGAAATGTGAAATAATTACCTGACTTGTTATCACATGTCATCACCACGCCTGTCGTCATGACGATGCCATGACGTGTCTCCATGACCTGTCATCATAACATAATCACGAGATATCACCACGTGACACCCGACATGTCATCATGACATGATCATATGTCAATCATAACCATGATATGTGACTTGTCATCGTTTCATACCATGAGGCATGTCATCACGACGTGCTATGACAGTGTAATCGCATATGATACGTCACTATAACGATGAAATGTCATTTATGACATTATGATAACATGAAAATATCAAAATTGTCACTCATGACTGTGACCATATTACCATAACAGCGGCGTGACGTTTTTTTGTAACGGAGAAAAATGTCAAAGAAGAAAAATCGTACAAAATTTATGGTATTTTTGCAGATGTTTTTTGATAGATGAATTTTCCAAGTCGAGAAAAATTTTTAAGCATCTGCTCGCAATTTTCGTTAACTTCAGATTCACAGTCAATTGTCGCAAAAAATTGCAAATTAAAGTAAAAATATATTTTTATGGAAACTTCATTAGCTAAAAAATTCTCAGTTCTGGATTTTGGAAAATTCTTCGTTTATTGTGAAAATATCGAAATAGGAAGACTCGGGGAATAAAAAATCACCGAAACTTGCAATTACTTTCGAAAGTTTATAAGCCTGGTGTAAACAAAAAACATGGCTAAACGAAAATGAATTATTTACGATGTGAAAAATCGTATACACAGAAATACAAAATAACCCAGCGAAGAAAACGCGACGAAAGACGTAATTTGAAACTTTTCCAAAGTTCCACGCAAACGAACGCCTCAGTGGCAAATTTTAGTTCGCGATTGTTTGACAAACACGCTGGATAAATGGAGGAAGCGTATTTTAACAGTGGTTTATATTTAACTATATGGGCATATGTTATTTGACTCATTCGGTAGCGTGTGATAGCGGTATTCTTTGTAGAAAATCATCGATGACATCCGCTATATACGTTTCGCTATCCTTTGGGAGAGAGTTGCATGTGTGGTGTAATTTACGCGCGTGTAGGTTGACGCGCGCGCGTGTGTGTGTGTTTGTGAAAAAAAAACCGTTCGTAGTGTTAGGACAACGGTCTCTGTTGAGGAAATGCGTAGTCGTCTTATCGATACGATTTTCCTTGATGAGGTTGTGTTTCATTGATAAAAAAACTATGCTTTTCCGTTTACCTTGATAGCGTAATTTACGCGTTTATTGGGTACGTCGCGAATTTCTCGTGTTTTGAGTATTACAAATACGCATTCGAGAATGCGTAGAATTTTGCGATACGCGCGGAAAATACGTGTTTTACTTCCTTGAAGATTATATAATTAAAAATATCTCAAGGACAAATGACACCAAAACGATCAGTTCGTTTACCTGAATTTTCGAACGCAAGGTCTTTACGCGTGTAATGTTATTTTTCCGCAAACCAGTGTTTTTAGTTCTATATGAGGAATTTTTTTAATAGTGCGAACGATAGGTACGTGAAGAAGGAAAGAGAGAACGAGAGTATGAAGAAAAAAAAAACGCGTAAAAATATTCAACTGTTAAATCAACCAATTAACGAACTTAGCTTTGAAATAATAGCGAGGAAAAAAGAAATTATTTTACGCATATCATTGGTAAATTTTTGTGCTATAATTTCCTCAATATTCCGGTTGTTCACATCTACCTTGGATATTGTCCTTCTGTTAAAACCTTGATTTTTACACTCGGCTTGTACGCTACTATTATCCTTGCTCGTTAATTTCGTTATTATATAAAAGAAGGGAAAGAATACGTAATGGTATCTTCGCGTATTTCCTACATAATATGCCCGCATATAGGTTTCGCGAATGAAAAAACGAGAAATTTAACGACTCGCGAAAAAGAACGAAATTAGCCATTGCGTTTAGTAAATATTATGCGTACAGCGTAGCTGCATATATATAAATCGATAGTTCGGTACGCATACTTGGTTACAAAGTAAACAATTGGCGAAGGGGGCGAGGCGAGGGCAACGGCCTTGTTTTACACGCAGTTTGCAGAGTTGGCGAGGAGTTGGCAATAAAATGAGTACCTAAGGTTGGCATAACTGGTAACTGGTCCTTCGACTTTCCGGAGAGCGGCATCGGCGAGAACGCACCGAATATTGAAATTTCGCCCGTCAGTTGCCTGCTGGAAAGTAGATAACGCAACTTGCGACCAGTAACAAACAAGGTTAACCACATTGCCAAACAAATTATCCTACCCGCGTGTCAGTGATAACTAAAACCGCATATTTGTTGCGCGCATGCACATCGTTTATGATGTAAATGGACTATACGCGTAATTAATCGCCTCGAAATGCTAAAATGACCGAGGCGATGTTCCATGTCCAAAACTCCTCCGGAGTCTTCGATGGGTTTCGTAATGTCGCCGATGTGTAAATCGTCGTCGAATCTGTAAGCTAATCAGGTGCTCGTAATGTGTGCTAAAAATATTTCCATCGGTTGTCTATCGCTCATTAAGATGATACAATTGATCGTTGAGAAATGCGTGAATATTCGTGTTTATTTTGCTGTACGCGTTATCGGTTCGAAAGCCAAGATTTCTTAAGTGGACGGAAGAGGGAGGAATACATTTATTCGATAGCTTACTTGTCGTATCGCGAATTTTTCTCGAACGATTCATTGTAATTTTATCTTCAAGAGGAGTAAGAGAAGGCTTTCCCTTATAGCCGCAGCTTTCGTTGCTTCCTTGTCCTCAAGGTTCGAGGATGGTGGTATAAGCGGCGAAAATTTATTTTTATAATATTTCCGCAGACTGAACTCCCAAGTTTTACTCAAAAAGTCCACACATTCAATTCAATTCAACTGACTTTAACAACTAGTGTTGCCAACCCTCGAGAATTTTCTTAAGATTGCCAGATTTCTCAACGTTGTGCAAAAATGTCTCGTGATCTCAAGAAATCTAAAAAATTACCAAAAAATCTCAAGAATTTCGAAGAAATCCCAAGAATTTTTCTCCTTTTCCAAAATATCTCCTTTTTTTTTCAACATTTTGAAAATTCAAGAAAAATCTAGGAAATCTAGAGAAAAATGCAAACTTAAAAATAAACAGTATTTTGAGGAAGTTCTCAATTTTTTCAATTTTTACCATAATTACGATTTTTTTAGCTTTAGATCACTTTTTTTACCATTATTTTTTTAAAAATCCCTTTTAAAGTGATACCCATATTGCTTGGTTGGGCACCTCAAGAAAATCTCAAGATTTTTCTTCTTGGAAAATCATTATTTTTCGAGGGGGGGGGGGTGTTAGCAACGCTGAGTTGTAATCCAATAGGGCATTTCGAAATGACGTCACAATTTCTCTTATCACATCAAATCATTGAAGTGGCGTATAAACAAAGTGAAAATACAGTATGTTTCTTATAGAGATTTAATTATTTAGTTTTAAAAATGGCATGTAATTATTGCTTAACTTAAAAATTGAGCGAGTACACAAATACATTAGCATATAAATCTTTTCATTTCGTCGTTTAAGTTCTTCTTCTAGTGATGTTATATATGAATTGGTGATATCAGTCTGAACAGCAACTCCAGTTTCCACTTCAACTGGAGTATGTACTTTTGTTTGAGTTGAATTTACTAGGGTGGAGGTATCAGCAGTGGTATTCTTCTTCTTCTCCTCATTAATCAGACATAGAATTTTTGCATCAGATCGCCTTTTGGCTCGATGAAATCGTGTTAGGTGTAGCAACGGAGTACTTTCCTTTACTTTAGAGTACTTGGAGTATTTCAAATTTTGAAGTAGGAATCCAATCTGGATGGTCAATATCTCTAAAGTTTGCTGGCTCACCTTAACACAAAAGTATTCAAGCTGTTACTTATTAAGCATGAAACCTATCACCTACACTAGAAACTTAAATAAAATATCTGAATTACACAAAAAAAGTACCTGAAATAAAATGTGAACTGCAAATTCTTCTCCGTTTCGCGTTTTCTTCAGTAATGTTAGTATCCTTCATTATATTTAACCAGGATGTACGACGTTTTCGCAATATTTCTTGATCTTTCAAGCGCAGTCTCTCATTAATTGCAGGAAATTTAAAGAGACGTATATTCTCATCGGAATAATTACTATTTTGGCAACCAGGTACACAACAATATACAACCATCGTCTTGCTAATATATTGAAATTAAGTTAACTTGATACACTTTCAACAATTACGCGCAATTTATCGAAAATATTAGGGAAATTAATGAAAACTAACAAGAAACCAATTCAAAACAGTGTGATTTTTCAACCATGTTTACACACCAGTTCCTTATCACATGACCTTGGATGACGTATTTCGAAATGCTTTCCTGATATAGGTAGCGCAAATGTACTGCAACACGACGTGATTGGCTGTTCATTATCAGTTTGACGAATCACGTGGCAGCACACTAGCGCTCTTAGTTCAATGAACGGTCAAAATAGGAGTGAGAAGTATGTAATAAGGTTGGTAACACTTACTTATTTACGTTATCATTCGTTGCTGCCAATCGAAATTATTGTCCGAAAATTCACCCGAATGCTTGCTAAGATCATTTGGACACCTGGTAATTTTCTGCAGAATTGTAAAATTATCTTATTCGTATTTTTTATTTTGATTAATTCGTATATACGTATCACATAATTAAAATATGAAATCCCAAATACAACATAAAATTTTACTAATATTTCGTTAACTCATTTTAATAACGAATATCGGGCAATAAAGCATTCAATACGTTTTCATTTTCATTTTCAATCTACCTATTCCCGTCGCCATAATTAGACCGGTGAAGTGCTACCGTCAAGTTTCTTGACATTTGTGTAAAGAAAAATAAACAAATGACACTCGACGCGGGTTCAACCGTCAAAACGATGAACTAATTACTTTCGCCAATTGCTCGTATTTACCGATAATTCGATTTTCGCTTTCGTTCAACCGTCAACAAAGAGATAATAGAAGGCAATTTAGCGCGTGTACGCCGCCCAACGTCGTATCCTGCATATGACGTCTTGAAAGATGCACGTTTTCACGCATTCCTTTTTCTGCATATTACAACGAGTACGCAGAGAGGTTACAACACACTCCCAAAAACTATACGTTGCGTATATAAACTCGACCTCCGCAAATCCGCCCTCCTTCGATGGTACGCACGTATCGTAGCTAAAAAAAGCGCATAGTAGTCGCTAGCGGGCTATAAACATTTATAGGCAGAATCGATTTAAATAATTACAACTTTTTCATTGGGATTGGCAACAGTGTCGAAGCTGCGGGGAATGCATATTAAAGTCGCATTAAACCGGATCAAATTTAAATACTAGAGTTAGGAATGCAATTCGTAACCCAAGGGCTATTTCGACTTTGTGATATGAATTTTTTTTTTCATTTTCACAAAAATCTCGACGTATTGATTATATTTATTAGGCGCCTGATGCGGATGGACGTTGACGTGTGCTTATGCAAAATGGTGCACCTATGCTTCTCCATGTACACGTTTCCAGATTTTGTATCAGATATATATGTTATATATATGTAGATTAAGTAATAGGTGAAATTTATTATGTTCGATAAGGCAAGAAAAAACAAATATTGATATGAGATCAGATACGCTCTAGTTAAACGTTTTAGCATTAGTTGAAATGTTCATTCTAATCATTCGCATATATATTCAGGGCATCGTAAACTGCGATTAGAAAAAAATACGGGTCATATAGCACGGACAAAATTGTAATCCTCGTCGTGCAACACGATGAGAATTTCCGTAATATTCCTATTCGCCTTACTCGCTATATGGAAAAATACTCGAATAAAAATATCGTTCTGTACGAATTTTAATTTTCTCGTCTCGCGTACGCGATGGCGGAAATAATTGAAACGTTCGCCGTGTCGCGTAATTTTTTCTTACGTTTGCTCGCTCGATTGAAATTCAAATGCGACAATTTCTGCATAAAAGAGAGATTTATCGTTATAAATAATTAGTGCATAAGAAACCGTACTCGCATAAATTTCGCCATTAGCGCGTGTAAATCGCAGAAAATACTCGAGGTTGTAATTAAAAGGATGCTCGTAGTTTGGGAAATGAAGCGGAATAAAGCAAATTTTCTGTTTCTTTGGAAAATTCTTTTGTGGGAAGCCCTCATGTAGGAGAATTTTGCACCTTTTTGACGATTCAACGGGCCCCGTATGTTTTTTTTTTTAAGAAGGAGGTACGTGTAATGTGAACCAAAAACGGTTGTAAAAATTTCACGTTTCTATGAAGTAGCGCCACGCTTTTAATTAGAGTCACACTCACATCTCACGATTGGTCGTGACGTATCCAGTGTATCATGTTTTCAAGTGATTCACGCACGGTTCAAACAAGTCTTTGAGATGTCACGCTTTAATTGAAGTCAAGCGTCATGTTTCAATTTTGGTCATGTATTAAAAACGTTACGTATTCAAGTGCTTTACGTCTCCATAAAGTAGCGTCACGTTTTAATTAGAGCCGCATTTCACGTTTGGTCGTTATATATTTGGAGTGTCGTATTTTCAAGTGATTCACGTTTCAATCAAGTCGCTTTGCGCTCTTTGAGGTGTCACGTTCAACTCAAGTCACGTTTCATATTTGGTCAACTGACGTCACGTCTCACGTATTTGAAATTCCGTGCGTTCTGAATCACGTTTTCAACTTTGAGACGTCACGTTTTTATATACGTCACGTTTCATGCTTGGTCGTCACTCGTCACATATTCAAGCGTCATATTTTGGTCATCATGTATTTACAGCGTTACGTTCTCAAGTACTTTACGTTTCCATAAAGTAGCGTCACGTTTCAATCGGAGTCACGTCTCACGTTTGACCACTATACTTGCAGTATCGTGTATTTTCAAGTCAATCACGTTGAAATTCCGTCACGCACTCTTCAAGATACCACATTCAATTCAAGTCACATCTCACATATGTGAAGTATCATGTAACTTGAATCACGTTTCAACTTTGAGTCATCACGTTTCACGTTTCGTCATCACGTGAAGTGAAATGTTACGTTTCTAAGTGATTCGCGTTTCTATCACGTCGCGTTATAGCTTTGAGGCATTACGTTTTCGTATAAGTCACGTCTCACGTTTGGTCATCGCTCATGTGAAATGGCATGTTTCTATAATGTCACGTCATGTTATAACTTTAAGGCGCCGTGTTTTCATATATAAGTCACACAATACAGAAATCGTGTACGTCACTTCATGTACGTCGTGTACAAATTACTTCATGTCTTTACATTTTTAGCTTTTTCAAAAATTCATTTCTCGTCGACTTGAAGACCAAAAAATTGAAAAATCGTTCAATTGCCAAATTATGGAGCAATATACCAAAACGAGAAGATGAGCTGAATTTTGGTATATACTTAGTATTCGATACCCTTTACAACATACTTCACTCCGGAACAGATGTCATGTTTGCAAGTTTTCTTTATGTGGATCTAAGCCCATCCAAGATCGGTTTTTCGCTTATACCTTGATGAAAACTGGTTTTATCAAAAAAATAGTTCAGTTCAAAATTGAAACCCATTAAATTCTCTACAAAATGCATATCTTAAGAGTTGATGTAACTGGCTTAGATTCCGAGCTACGTGCGATTCAAAAAGAAGCATTTTTCGTGAATTTTTGACAAAATTCGCATAGATTTAGTTTTTTACCTGTAACCATGGAAAAAAATAGTTTTTCGTGAAAATGTATAATAACTGAAATGAAAGATGACCAAATTCTCTACAAATTCCATTATAAAGAAGTTAGATTGTTTTCTTAGTTTCCGAGCTGTGACGTTGCAAAGAAGGGGGATTTTGATTACTTTTTAGCCTTGTTTTGTAGATACAGTATTTGTAGAGGATTTAGTAGGCATCAACCTCGAACTAAGCTATTTTTTTTCATAGAATCATTTTTTGCTACACTGGAGCCGAAAAGCTGTACCCTGCACAATTAGGCTAAAAAGTCATCTATTCACGAAAAATGCTCCTTTTTCAATCGCACGTAGCTCGGAATCTAAGCCAGTTACATCAACTCTTAATGTTTGCATTTTGTAGAGAATTTAGTGGGTTTCAATTTTGAACTGAACTATTTTTTTGATAAAACCAGCTTTAACCAAGATATAAGCGAAAAACCTATTTCAGGGGGCTTAGATCCACAAAAAAGGGGACCTACCTACATGACGTTTGTTTCGGAGTGAATTATGTTGTAAAGGGCATCGAATACTAGGTATATACCAAAATTCAGCTTATCTTCTCGTTTTGCAAGCTCAAATGCTAGATTGACTGGACTAATAGGAAATTTTATAAGAAATATTTTTAATCATTGTCAATTTTTTCATTAACTCGCTTTTTCGCCCCTTAAAATCCATATTACCGAACGTCACTCACATTTCAGTCAAAAAAGCCGCCATTTTGTAAAAACCCTCAGCTTTATTTTTTCGGAATTTCGCTGTAACATGTTCATTAGAACTCTCTCTTAAAAAAAAAGTATCTCATTAACTCAAGGAGGAAAGGGGGTAAAACTCGTCTATTATGTGAGCTCCCCGACAACCATGAAATTTTATTTTTGGCATTTGGCATGCTTCGAATTCCAACCATTTTAGATACAAGAGAAACGAAAAAAATTGCCCTTTAGACGTATTTTTTCGTACGAAATACGTACATGTGCGCGACGTATTCCGAGTTGAGTGGCCTTTTAAATGTAAATGTTCCCAGGCGAGCATATGTGCAGTTAGCGTTGGTGTAAGGAGTGAGAAACGCACGAGAATTCATACTCTTCGGAGATACACATTGATCATTTTAATGGGTTTTTATCGGTAACGTATAATCTGCATGGGAGTAAATTCGATGGCTAAAATATAGTAAAATTTATCTCAGATACGCGACCTTAATCGCGTATACTTTCATTTGATAATTTCGATGTACGTTCGTTGAAGAAATTGGCATTGTTTTTTTTTCCTACTACATGCACGATACGATATTCTTTCTTTTTTATAAATGAATTACAATGTAGGTCATTTGCCTCTAATTGCTTATCTATAATTTCTAGTTATCGTATCGTCGCGTATTTTTTTTTCCATATAACGTAATGGTTTAGAAAACAACGCAGTATCCTTAACAAACACCGAAACGATGGCTCGGTAACGGTCGCGGTCGTATAAAAAGAAAACATATCATTCCGCATAATCAGCTCGGTCATAGCGCCTAATTTTACTCGCATATACGCGGTAGTATATACGCGACAATTTGACGAATGCAATGCCAACTGCTACACAAGCTCCGTGCATTGAATACCGAAAAAAAACCGACGAAGAAAGTACCACGGAGCAAGAGCGAGGGAGAGAACTGTGCAATATATACGCACAACCTGCCAAACCCACGGATGTTATCATAACACGAAGGACGTGGGACGGCGACGAAGGGGCACGAAGAGAAGGGGCACTGACACGTGGAAGTTGCTGTTGTTGTTTATTGCGAGAAATCACGAACATTTACCGCGTGTACGTTTATTAGCGATTAATATTAATATTATGCCTATTCTTCGGACTGACCCTGTATTTTACCCTCGTCATCGCTCGAATTTCTACAGTGGGCTATAACGAGCGCAGAGGTAGTCCAGATTGGAAATTTGTCGCGTAAAAGCACAACGCGTCGCAGGTGTGTCGGATTTTTTTTTCAAGATTTTGTCACTTTTTCAAAGTGAACTTAAATCGTCGGTTTGATCTGTGAATAAGATGGAAATTACGAAATTAGTAACGTCAGATGTATTATTCGAAATATCCGGTGTTATATTGACTCTTTGTGGGTGATTAGGTCTTTTCGTATGTTGCGAGTACGTTTCAGAAATGATGAAATTCTCTCGAGTGTAAATTTCTACGCGGAAATGATAAATTGTTGGCGGATTGAGGATTTTATGCTGGGAAATGTGATTTTTTTCACCACGACGGGTTAAATTAATTCGAATAAAGATTTTGAAAAATCTATCTTCTCGAAAACTAAAATATTTAATTTTTATTTATGCTTGTAAAATTTGCGTATTTTTGGAAAACTTCTCAAATTTTTTTTCGTTAATTTTAAACACCTCCATTTGTGAATATCGCCCATTTTTGCTCCAAATGGCAAAGTTACGAGAAACCACAACTCCGTGATAACCTACTTCAGAAATTTCCGAAAACAAAATCGAGAACATGTTCCGATAACAATATCTATAAGTTCGCGTTGAATACTCATTTCAGCACGTGTGGGTAATTGTCTGCGATAACTGTCGAGTATCTCTTATCAGCGTTATCAAAAAAAATGAAAATTTACCTAGAAGTTACGACATTTTGACGAATTTGCAAACGCAACGATTACCAATCGTGTACGTTTTTTTTTTTCGCATTGTCAAAATGAAGCACCTTATGGATAAATTACTTGTCCTATTTTCTTTTTTAACTATTCAGATAATTAAAATTTTTGTATTTTTTACGAGCAATTGGCAATGAAATTCAAAGTAGCCGACATCTGGTGGCGTTGTGACGAAACACTTGAAAACGAGATACTCGAATTGTTATATGTGGAGAAATTGTACTTTTTAAATTTTTACTCAAAAACGAGAGGACTTGAGAAAATTTTTCTTCTTTTATAATTTGAAGAAAATTAAATTTCCTATTTATTGATACACAAACAATTACATTTTGACCATTTTTACGCATGTAAAGCTCATTTTCTTATCAATGATTTTCAGATTTTTTCAATGTTTTGTTACTTTGCATTCAAATTACTTCAAGATTTAGCCAGAAACTCTAAATTTTTTGTGAATCTCGACTTTTCACAATTTTTTCCTCTTTTCAACAATGTATCAATGATACTAAAATTAATGCCGGAGGATTAAATTAATCATAAAATAATTAATAGCGAATATTTTAACGAAAAATTAAATCGTTAAAAAGAAGAAAAAATTCTACATAAACTCAAGATTTACAAAGAATTTGATTTTCTGACTTAAATTCGAGGTAGTTTCAACGCGGAGTTGAAAAACGTTGGAAAAAGCTGAAAGTCAACGAAAAGAAATAAGCTTTACAACCTTAAAAATGGTCGAAACGTAATTGTTTTTATATCAAAAAATAGGAAAATTAATTTTCTTCAAATTATGAAAGATGAAAAATCTTCTAAAACCCTCTGGTTTTCGAGTAAAAATTTAAAAACTAAAATTTCCTCATGTTTTAATTCGTAGTATCCCACTTTCAACATTTCGTTGCAACGCGCTCTATGTATCGTTTCATTGCCAATACGAATAATTACTCGTTTAATAGATGTTTTTTTTCGATTTTTTTCTGCTTTTTTTAATCGTTTCGTGAACTATTTGCATATAACCTATCATCGGTCTCATACTAATGATAAAAATGAAAGCCTGCTTAGGAATTTATTAAAGTTATATTTTTATAATCAACGAATAAACCTTGAGTAATTTTGTAATAATTATAGATGCAGGTATATGCCAAATGTGCGTAATTCGATTGACCTTTTCAACATTTCCGAACGTGTCATTTCCTCTCTCTCCTCCCCTCTCTTTGTACAAATCCACGAGACGATTTCTTCTCAATGACATCGTTTATGTTGCAAAAATCGAAAAATAATACGCGAATGGTGTCGCTTCAAGAGAACCATCCCATACAGAGAGGGGGGTTATTGCATAAAATTGTAAAAGGGGCGTGGTAAATTATTTCGCACAAGATGCGTGTCCTGACGCAAACGCGAGGGAACTTTACAGACTTATGGTATCAATATCGACAGGCCCAACCAGAAGAGGAGGGGGAGGGGTTTCCCCTGAGCCTGGATTTTTTAGAGCCCGTGTGAGTTTTAAGCCCGTTCAAAAAATAAGGGCTCTTGGGAAAAAATTACCGGTCTTTGGAAAAAATTTCGGGCTCTTTCAAGGATTCGTAGGATTTGGGGGGGGGGTTGCCTGTATGATTTTTTCCCCGGGCCTGAATTTTTTCTGCACGGCCCTGAATATCGAAGATAAATAAATTGAATAAAAATTATTCTCGAGATTTTAAAATACAAAAATATCTTCACGTTGAAAACTATACGACAATTGGCCGAAAAAAAACAAACCGAACGAAATTTCCCAACGCCTATCAAGCAATTCTTCACGTTTAGTTTCATTCAACTGTTATAATAAATTATCATTACGCAAGAATTTCCCATTGCCAAAATAGAGAAAATATATTGCAATTTACTGATAAATAAATACCTGTTTTTTCTAATTTATTTATGTAGTTATAAATTGCATTCGTGATAGATTACAGCGAAAGAAACAAAACAGTGTTATCAAAACGACGAAGGAGAATATTAGAAAATTTATTTCTCAAGGTGGCAAAAAGCCTGACAAAAAAATTTATTTTTTTTTATCATTTTAGGCTTGCTTTCTTATTGCGCTAAAACTTCTAGAGATATTTGCGTTGACTTGTTTTCAAATTATAGAAATACCGGAATTTTAAAAGTATCTGGGAGTTTTCTCGAAAAAGAATAAAATTTGAGGTACTTAACAAAATTCTTTGCTTTGTCTAAAACTTATAAAATACCGAAATACTCCAAAGTTATGGTAAAAAGTAAATTTTCGGTTTCAGAATTAAATAAAATTTTATTATTTTTACTTCATAGTAGAGCTGTCGAATCCAGAAAATGTAATCGAGAAATCGAAGATGAACTCAAGTCGAATCAATTCCACTAGGAACCGATTAATTGTCAGAATCGACTCGAATCGACAGAATCAACTCAGAAAAAAATTGATATTTTGATTTTATCCAAAATCACACGCGATAAACGAATATTTGGTATTACTGTAAAAACTTGGAAATTAAAAAGTAAAAAGTGAAACCTAGAAAAAAAGTGAAAACGAAAAAAGAAAAAATATTTTATTTTTATTGTTATTTAGTTTCTATTTTGATATAAAAAAAAATTATTATTTGCCTTATTCGATTCGACGAACTCGATCAGCCAACTCATTCGCTTTGACGAATCGATTTTTCACAAAAATGAATCAATTAGCTCCAAAATCGATTCGAATCGACAGCACTACTTCATAGCATTTTTTAAAAATATTATATTTTTGTTAAAAATTATTTAAAAATCTTCCGAAATTTGGCGAAAATCAACGATTACAAGCGGTTGAAATTTAGGTTACATTTATTTCGCAGAAAGTTCACTTTTGTTTAATTTTATGTCAGTCAGACTTTTGAGAATCTTAAAAAACAGAAAGTAGTCATTATTTTGACATGTAAAGCATCGGTCAAGTAAATATAAAAAATGATAAAAAATCTAAGAAGGAATTGAAAATACGGTTTTCTAAAGTAAATAAATTACAAGAAAGTACAGATAAATTACGTTGTTTTAGGGTGAAAAAAATTTCATTTCGAATGAACTGTTACAATCGCATATTAAATTTATGCAACGAGTTGAAAATTCGTTTCACCGAACGAATATCGCACTAAAGTTATTATCGTATTCGTAGAAAATGAGCTATCGTATTTACAATTGACGAATATTATATTCTATTGTAAAACGGTTTTAAAACTCGGGACGAAAGTTTCATGAATAAGATAAGCGAATAAAATACGAAAATTTTCTAGGAACGGGGACACGACTTAGATCGGTGAATTATTTGCTGTATTGAATATTTACATAGGTTTAAGTTACGAGATTCCAATAAATATTAAATTTCGATTATATATCTTAATACGAATACAGCGCTAATTTAGTGGTTATTTATTTTAAATATACGTCGACTTCCTCAAAGGAAAAGTAAAATTTTGTATTTAATTATTCAACGTGTCAAACGCACGAAAACATGGATTGTAAAATGGTGAAAAAGTAACTAGTCGACGGAACCGTTGCGGCATTAAAATGCAACTTTTGCTCGTATGCACTTGACTACGAAGTAACTCGTGGATGTAAATTAAGGAAATTAACTTCTATTCAAGAAGTCGAGGGGGTCATTGGTGGGGGCACCGGTGTACGGAGCGGCAAAGGGCATAACAGTATTTCAAGGTTCACTCCATCGGCCACAGTGGGGGTTGCAAACGATCTACGTCCGTGCAACTTAGGTTGCATGTCGGGGGAACAGAGGGAACCGACTGACGCACGGGGATAAAAAAACACACGCGCGTAAAAAACTACGCAATCGCGTAAAGATGGCAGCACAAGGGATAAACATTGTGATATGACGAAAAATATGTATTTCTGACAGCTCGTAGAGAAACAAAGTGTACCGGTTTTTTTTTCGAATTATTTTTGGTGTTTATTTGCAGCGCCGTGCAGAGAAAATCCGGGCCCCAAAAAGAAATAATACGAATCCCCTTTTCTTTAAAAGGGTCCCGAAATTTTTTCCAAATGCCGGTCATTTTTTTTCCAAGGGCCCGTTATTTTTTACAAGGGTTTGAAACGCACTCGGGACCTTAAAAAAATTTGGGCTCGTGGAAACCCCCCCTCCCCCTCTTCTTCTGCTTGAGCCTGTTTTTTTGGTCTAATTTTTGATGGTATTTTTCTTTTATTTCGCCACTTTTAGAGGGACTATGTTCTTTTTTGGCGAGTTCAAGGTTGAAAATGTTTCGTCTGAGTGATTTTTCTTTTTTTGAACTTGAAAAAAGTCATAAATTTTATTTCAAATTTTTCAACGATAATAAAATTCACCTTCGAATTAACACCACGTGAACTCAACACGATTCTTTTTTTTATTGGCTTTTCTTTACCGAGTAATTTTTCGAAAAAATATTTTCCTTTGGAAAAATGACGTAAATTTTGCCTGCTTTTTCCCCCTCGAGTGATACGAACAAATTGATAAATTGTTACCTGTTTTTTACACCTCGAAGGATTTCCTAAAAAATGTACAATAACGGGATCGATTCGTGCAAAGAACCCAAAAACCAAGGTACACTTATTTTCGATCTCGATCGGAAGGACTACAGAGTGACGAAAAAAGAAAGATTTTTTGGTGGGAAGGAGCAGGGTACAGGGCATGCCAGGAAGCTTGTTTTCGCCTTTTACGATTTAGACGCATCAGACGCTGTTTTCAAATATTCCAGACTGGGACACTTTGGTTGTGGTAGGGTTATCATTAGTTGTTTAGTTGCCGCTTCGCTCGCTCGCTCCGAAACGTGTAGTGCGTTCGCTATTTTAACCCTGCTGAAAGGGGTAAGTTGCTATTTTTAAATTTTTACTAACTTTTCTCTTCATATAACTAATTAACAAATATTTATTATCGTTCTATAAATACTTTTTTTTAACGGGAAATAAGTTTTTCGGTGCTTTTTTTAGATTTTTTTTTCTCAGTTGTGGTGTCGTGTCGGTGTTTTTGAATTTTTTTTTCTGCGAATAAAAATTGAAAATTTTGATATTCGTGTTTTTGTATTTCGCGTTGTGATTTCGTTACGGTGTTGTTCCTTTGATATGGTAATTTTTTGAATTAATTTTTTATACTAATTTTCGAGCTTCCTCACAGAAAGCGAATTATTTTGGTAATCGAAGGAGAAAAATCAATTTAAAAATTTCCTCTTTTGGTGGTAAATTTTGTTTACGAAATATCCGCTAATTTTGTAATTCGTCTGGAACTCGATGATCGCGGTATCGGCCAATTAGATACGCATTTTCGGTGCCACTAACAAGTTAAACGTTTAATTAAGACGATGAAAATATGACAACCAGTCTTATTTACAATTTGATCAACCGTTGAACTGGTTTGGATAATTGCAACAAACAGCTGACTCGCGAAATGATACAACCTCGTGAACGATTTGTTGCTATAAATTATATTTTATATTTCGGCGAAATTCACGATACTAATTATGCAATTTTTACGTATGCACGAAGTCGATCAGCCATCTTCGCGTGTATATGTTGGCTTCTAAATAGAAATACAAATTACGAAACTACGTTGAGATTTCCTAGACGAGATAATTTCTGCGTTAAGGCCTACAGGATGCGACCAACCTCAATATAAGTATTATCGCTTAATTAACAGGTGATGCGAGATTAGATTAGTTGTGAATAATTTCTAAAGTCTATTTTGTTAATTTCAAACGCGAGACGAGATGGCTAGGTGGCCTATTGTGATATTAAGTTTTCAACAATTATCGAGGGTTTATTTTTATTAAGTCGTGTAAAAGATATAGGCCTACGGTATATTGCTTCGATAATTAACCTTTCGCGTATTTGTTTAATTTCACGTTATTATTACGTTGAAAAGTTTATATTGAAGATATGGCGTACTTAAATATGGAAAAATTGAAAATTACAAACACTCGACGACCAAATGCACCGAATTATTGTACGAAATTGCGACTAAAATTCCCGCTAGCAACAATTTCCTGTTTTACGGTTTGTTGATAAAAATAAAACCCACGCGAAGGGTTACCGAAGGGGCAAAAGCGGAGGTAAATATAAAACGAGACAAAATAGCATCGATGAACTTGGAAGTTTTCCATTATTCTGGAACCGGAATGCATGTCACGATACACATGCATTTTACACCTCTCTCTTTCATATTCATTGCCAAAATTTATCGAAGAATTCGAGTGGGTGCGTTTTGCAGCGTCTCGTCATTTTTACCAAATTTATCGGAATGTTTTTTGGCGTCGGCTTTTCGCCTTTAATAGGGTTGTTAGCCTTTTTCAACGTGCTAATTTGAAAATTCATAAGCACTTGCGGAAGCATTGAAAAATCCATCTTTTGTCAGACGTCACGTTTCGATTGTGTATAGTAATCTGCCGAAATCACCTTGTTGGATTCTTCGCCATCGAAATTGAGATGTATCACTTCGGAGTCGGTCTTATTAAAAGATATATTGAAATTGATTCGCCAATAGGAATATGTTATGCGAAAATTCTTTTGTAATGTAATTCGTATTTTCACACCTTGCTGATGTTTTGTCGAGAATCCAAACAATAGAACGCTTGTTAGGTTGAATTGTATTATTTTATAAATCCTCCGTTGTACGTGATTTTATTGATATTTCATCGCAATTTAACGTTTCCCTCGATAGTCATTTTGTAAAATCAAATCACCATATTAGCGTAATTACTTTTCAACCAAACGAAATCAACGCTTATCACATTTCACTATCGAGTTCTTCTAGAATCTGATTGCGTATTCGAAAATACAAAGTGATTTCGTTGGGATTTTCAGCTTTTCTTTATTTAGGAAAAAATACGCGAAATTTAAGTATTACGTCGCTGATGAGCTGTGAAAAAGAAAGGAAAATTAAGCATTTGATTAATTATTCAATCGTTTAATTTTCCACCAAAAACGAAAAAGTTCATCATGAATTAAACGAAGGGTAATTTTCAAGCCATTATTTTTCGTTGTATTGAAAACTGATAAAAGTCTGTATATTAAAGTACCATGAACGTATCATGAATACTTATTGTATAATTTCACAAAAGAGGGTATAAAGTGTAAACGCGTATAATACTCTTTGTTACAATGTGTATTACAGGTGTTGTCACATCAATGAACCAAGTTGAGCATTTGGAATAATTTTTATTAATTCGGTTTCCCTTTCTATGACGAATAAAAATGTTTGATTTTATTTGTAGAAAAACGTTCGTTGTGTTGAAAAAATGAGACCGCAATATTGTATTGACTGAGCGAATTTCATTGTTATTAGATTCGACATGAATTAAAAATTTCGCCAAGTCATAATTTTTTCGTCTTAAATTCATACTTGAATGTATTTGCACGCGTTATCTCGCGATTTTAGATTTTTTCATAATTTTTGTACTGTTTTTCGTTGTTTTTTCTTTATTTTTTATTAATTTACATATTCTTTCAAGAAATATGATTTGTTAAAATATTTAAAAATTCTGTTGCGAAGTGATTTTTACACTTTTTTCGTCCATTTTCCGCAGTGCCCCTTCAACCTTCTCTTTTAAATTCGCATTATTTTTGTCATTTCTTTGAAATTAATGTTTTTCCATATTTATTTATTTGATAATTAAACAAAGGCATTTGAAAATACCTCCCTACGCAGACTTCAGTTCTTCCACGTGCAAAAAAAAAATCACATCGAAGTCTAAAAATACTGATCTAAAACGGTAAACGAAAACGCCCATGTTTTCTACAATTAGGTATTTTTTAAAGACTAAAAAACGAAAGGAAAATACGTTTATTCCTTTGTAGAGTGGACGGTTAAAATTATGCTAATTTAAAATGCGGCCGGATAGTTGCATTCCGTTGTGAAATCACCCTTTCACACACGTAACGCATTGCGTATAATATTGGCGGCATCGTAACCCTCAATTTCTATAGTTATTAGCGAGTTGCAAAACCAGTTTCTTGCGACTGGCCGTTTTTTGTGCGACCTTACGCGTGAAAAGATTGCATTTTCTAATAGGACAAGAAGAACACAAAAAACTAAAACCTTTGTCAGTGATGAGCGAAAATCACGAAAAAAATATGTTCGAATTCTAGCGTTGAATTTTGTATACGTATCGTGAAAGGGTTAAAACAGCTGCATTCAAAGGTTCGGAATACGCAAAATGCGATTTTTTTTTACGACCTTGTAACATACTAGGAGGTTGTAAAAAACAAGAAAAGGTGAATTTTTTCTATCTCGATGGAAAGTTTGTGTTATTGTAGAGTGAATAACATGATTTTAGGTAAACTCTAACCCTTTTTCAGTTCCGAACAATGATTTCTCGCCTTCGTAGTAATTTTTAAAATGGCGATACAAGATCACGCAACGGAATGGTATTGTAAATCATATGAAAAAATATTCAATTAAAACCTTTGAGTGAATGACTTTTACATGAATCTCTTCCGCAAGTTTATATTTACTATGTATAGGTCTTTGAACCGCCTTACAGAGATGGTTTTAATTGCATACGCGTTTGGTCCTTTTACACATACGATCCGTATATGAAGAACCTTGAACGTAAATTTAAGCCGTTACAAAAAGAGGAAATAAAAAATATAACATCCGACGAGAGGGATGAAGAGTCGATATTTCCCTTTTTTCTCGTAATAATAAGTTAATTGATGTTAATTGAAGGAGGCTGTTGCATGCGTTCTTCGGTAGCGGCATTATACGGGTAGCTTGTAATTGTGTTAAATGCACGTTGCACCGACACCGCGTCGCCTTTGCCTCTGCGTAGTTTTAGAATTGGCTAAAAATTCACTGTGTGGGGGTTGTTGCGGTTTGAATATCATTTCATTAAACGATTTCGATTGAATTCGCCATCAATTAATTATACGTACTTAGTGTTATGTGGTTGTTGAACTGCCAAAGATAACGTTCTCCGTGACGAGGGTGGTTTCGGTGGCGTGGAAAAGAATTAATGTGCTTGGAAGAGAGCTCGTTCCTTTAATGTAAAATTTAATTTCATGTTGAAACGAAGCAAGAAAAGCCTGTGCAAATATCCACGAAGATTTACATCTGCTTTGAGAAAGGCTGTAAAAACGAAATCGAATATAACAAGTTTTCAAAATTCTTGGGCAGTTTATTCACAAGTTGGGTAATTGTAGATTTAAATTTATCTGCTTCCAAAAATATGTCTTTTAGTATCTGTGGATTTTATGCGAATATATTACATGAACTACTGTACGTGAATATGATTTTGGTGACGAGATGTTATTTTAGTACTTTGCCTTCGAAACGTTAAACCAAGATATACCCTTCTTTAAAATAAAAATATTTTGCATATTCAGGAAGAAAATATTTCGAGGACTAATTGCTCGTGTAAATGCAAGGGTGCTGTAGTTTTGTTTGACTAAATACCAGTGTTGCCATACGAAACTCTAAAAAATCTCCGAAAATTTCGGAATTCTCCGCAGTCAAAATTTTAAGAGCAAAAAAAAACGAAATCACGAAATGTATAAAATTTGTATTGGAATTTGTAATAAACAAGAAAAAATTAATAGAATTCGTACTTAAACTTGAAAAAAAAACAATTCGAAAGTAACTAAATTAACTAGTACCGTAGATTAACCTATACAAAGATAGTCCACTGTATACAAAAAAGTGTTGCGCATTGCGCCTAAAAGGAGCTGGAAAGAGTTAAAAATGGAGCTCGTTCATAGATGGCGCACCTACGTTTCATCTTTCCCCACCTAATATCTTGTAGTTTACGCATGTGTGCATGTCGTTGCGTGTAACACGTTACACAGGGAGCGGTGTTTACACCAGTACTCATATTAAGCATGCAATTTCGCGTAACGCTATCTATCGTCATAGCGGTTATTCAGTATTTTACACGCAACCGTTTTGTTATACCAGTGGGCTATCTTTGTATTGGTTATTTTATGCTAGTACCTTTAAAAAACAGGAAAAAAGAACACTTCAAAAGTAGTAATACCAAATAAAAACTTGAAAAAAAACACATTTTTTTTTAAATTCACAGATGAAAACTTTCTGATAACAATTTTTAAAGACACGAATGAAAAAAATTGAAATTCTCCGATAAATATCCGAAAAATTCATTCTCCGAAAATTCTCCGCAACTTCTGGAATTCTCCGAAAAACGGAAAATTATCCGTAGTATGGCAACACTGCTAAATACTCGCATGTATAGAAGTATACGTTTTGTGGTTACAAGGTGACACTGATGGGTTGCTTCTCTCATCGTGGAGGGGATAAGTTTTTATGCTTGTTTTTCCCTCTGTTGTTTTGAATATAACAAGTTGTTCTGTTTTGGCCAAAATCTGCAAAAGCTTCTTGGTGCGTAAGGATGTAACGTTGGTTGCAGTAACCCCGACTGAAGTGAACATTTTAACAAGATATGAATTGCTCAATTTCAATATCAAAAAGAAAATCAAAGTAAATATCAAAATTGAAATTACTAGAATCAGAATAGGTAATGAAATTGAAATATCGAAATCGAAATGTCGAAATAAAAACGTCAAAATAACGTTATCGAATTAATGGAAATTGAAACGTCAACATCTAAATGAAAACGTTTAAATCGAAGCATCGAAACTAAAATATCAAAATAAAAATGTCGAAATGAACATCGAAACATCTATATCGAATTAAAAATATTAATATCTGAACGAAAGTATCAAAATCGAAATTACGAAATACTGAAAATTGAAATAATATGAAAGTCGAAATGTAAAAATAAAAATATCGTAACATCGATATTAAATCAAAAAAATCGATAATTAAATCGAAATGTTGAAATCGATGTATCAAAATCGAAATACGAAAGTCGAAATTTCAAAATAAAAATTTGAAATATCGATATCAAAATCTAAATATCAAAGTTGAAATGTTGGAATAAAGATATCAAAATTGAAACATCAAAATGAAAATATCAGAGCATCAATATCGAATTTAAAATATCGATACCTAAATCAAAGTGTCAAAATAAAAATGTTGAAATCGATACATCGAAATCGAAATATCGAAATACTGAAATTAAAATATGAAAGTCAATTGTCAAAATAAAAATATTGATGTCGAAATCGAAGTATCAAAATTGAAATATCGAAGCATCAATATCGAATCAAAAATATCGATACCTAAATCGCAGTGTTAAAATCAAAATGCTGAAATCGATATATCTAAATCGAAATATCGAAACACTGAAATTAAAATATGAAAGTCAATTGTTAATATATAAATATCGATGTCGAAATCGAAATATCAAAATTGAAATATCAAAACATCAATATCGAATTAAAAATATCGATATCAAAATCAAAGTGTCAAAATCAAAATGTTGAAATCGATATATCGAAATACTGAAATTAAAATATAAAAGTCAATTGTCAAAATAAAAATATCGATGTCGAAATCGAAGTAACAAAATTGAAATATATGAAAATATCGAAACATCAATATCGAATTAAAAATATCGATACCTAAATCGCAGTATTAAAATCAAAATGCTGAAATCGATATATCGAAATCGAAACATCGAAACACTGAAATTAAAATATGAAAGTCAATTGTCGATATAAAAATATCGATGTCGAAATCAAAATATCAAAATTGAAATATCAAAACATCAATATCGAATTAAAAATATCGATATCGAAATCGAAGTGTCAAAATCAAAATGTTGAAATCGATATATCGAAATTGAAATTTCGAAATACTGAAATTAAAATATAAAAGTCGATTGTCAAAATAAAAATATCGATGTCGAAATCAAAGTATCAAAATTGAAGTATCGAAATGAAAATATCGAAACATCACATCGGATTAAAAATATCGAAATATTAAAATCAATGAATCGCAATATACTCGGAATCCGATTCTCGAAAATTTCCTTCATATTAATCATCATGTTTTGTTTTCTTCGCAAGAATTGCAAAACAACGCGACGCTGCGAACTGATGAGAGAATATCGTTTCGAACCTTCAACTACGTTATCTACTGATACCAGACAATTTGAAAAATACGCTTTTTTTCTCGCCGAGAAAAAAAATGCTATTTAGGAAGTGAAAAAACATCCAAAGACGCCAACGTAGCTAACTCGCAATCGCATTCGAGTCTGAACTAATTGAGATATTTTTGTAAACGACAACGTAGACGTAATCAACCACTAGACGTATTCCCTTCGGAGCATTCCACATAAGCGAAAATTCAGCCGGTACAGCGACGGGTGGTGTTTAAAAATCTGTAAACTTGGCCATTTATCAATCTTTTATCAATATTATCTGGATTTCTACTATATTTTTTTTATCATGGGCCTTAGTTATCATTTTTGGAATAAAGATTACAAGGCGATATTTTTAGCAAAGGGTGATTTTTCAACGTTTATAAGTCGAATATGATATGCGTTACGAGAAATGCCGAGGATTACTTTGATCCGGTCTCTGCCGAAGAATAGATAACGATGGCAGAAATTCGTATTTTACTATTGATAATATATGCATTCGAACACGTGAAAAGTTACGATGCAGGAGTTACAACGTGTTAGTAATTTTTGAGATACGTTGAAATACAAGTTTCTATAAAAAGCACCCCCTCCAGTAATTTCCAAGGACTTCGATTCGGGATATGCGTTTGAAAATGGCCATTGCAGCCTTGAAAACGCGTTTCTCTCCTTCGCTACAAAGAGAAATCGATTAACCTATATTTAAATAATCGTATGTTCGATTTTAGATTTTTTTTTCGTTCTTTTTCACTCCTCAAATTTTCCGTTATATTCATATACGTGGAAAGGAAAATTAAAATATGTACATAATATTTATCTTTATCGATACGTATTAGTGTATTTGACAAGGCGAAACCCTCTCGCGTGGAAGGTTACGAAAAAAAGGATGAAAATATATCATTGTTTACAAGTGGTATATAATACCGAGGCTATCGAACGTCTGGTATTTCATATTTCGAGCCGATGATTACGAAATGATAAACGATCTGTTCAACCTTGGAGAGAAAGCAAAATGTCGAGGATTATACGGTGAAGCAGAACATGGAAGGGATTTTTTTCCTTTTTTTTCGCGAGCGAAGATATAAGGTGTTACGTCTGGTAACAGTTGATAATACATGTTTTGCTAATACGACGAGGGTGTGTCTGGAAATATGCTTGTGTTTCCAAGGGTGAAGTCAATAACCAGACAGATAAGGGTTTATGTGCGTGTCATGTTTTCTGTCTCTCTCTGTCTCCCTCGCCGTTTCGCTTTTTTTTCCTCTTCCTATTTCTGACTGTTATAGCGAGCTGCGAAATAACCCTCCGAGTTTTTCGACCGGTCCTTTTTACACAACAAAAACGTCGTACAACTTAATCGACTGTGGGTGCGAGTAATTAGCAAATTGCGTTTTTTAATTCGATTATACCGATCGAATATTTTTCCTGGTCACGAGACCGGTGTATTATGTAAAAGGGTGGATTACCGCTGGGTAAATTTCGCCGCCGAAATTCCCCCCTCCGTGGTGTATCGATTCGTTGGTAATTTTCACTCGATCCGATTGATTATTAAGTAATACGCGTAAATACGACGAATTATTTCTCCATTACAATGCAACGTACAGTTACGAGGTCAAGGTGACTATCTTATATGTACATAAAGAAACGGCATTCGTCATTGAACGGACCTGAATGAGTATGGAGATGGCGACGATGGCGTCTGAGTGAAAAAATTCGGATGTTTTGACGTACGGTTACGCGTCGAGGAACACGATCGCGATAATTTCCGTTTCGATTAGTCGACCAGTTCGATTAGACTAAAAATACATCCTTGTAAAAGTGCCCTGTGGTAGAAACGCGGACACACACGGACGCATTTAACGGTGGCTGATTTAAAAACATTATACGGGTACGAAAAACTCGGCTAGTCGTAAAAACATATTTCGTCTGTCGTGCATTTGGCGGTTCTGCAAGTTGCACGTTTACTTTTGCAGTTCTCTGGGCTCGTATCCTGTTGAAATATGCGAGACAGGTGTTTGCGGGTATTGCTTACTAGGTTCCCTCTTCGGTATGATGCCGTAATACTCGACAATACTGACCGTTTTATCAAACAGTCAAAAAGTCTGTCTAATCAAGTGTTACTGGTATAATACCATAATAGATGTACAGGTGCTGAGATATTGCATGATCAATGTATCGAATCTAATAGTATACGTCAAAAATGCATATAAAAAGTTATGATTTAGTGGCCCTTGTCTTATACGCGTCATTTTTCCACGTGTTATTGCGCCATTCCCAGAGTTCGTCGGTTACGGAAAGCCTACCACGATGAGATCAAAGTAAAATGAAGTAGGTAGTTATAGGCAATTTCATTTCGATACGATGACTCGGTGATATTCGCGAGGTACAGTAATTAGGTAACGAAAAAAATTGCCGAGTTTATTTCAAAGTGTTTTTAATTAAAAAACCTATTTTTCGATAATTGGGAATATCATTCGAAGTAGCTGGCATCTGGCGAGCGTTTGGAGAAACAATTCTGGAATCATAAAATTACATGTATATTGTATAGTTTTATGGAAAATTTGTCATTTTTGGTTCTTTTTTGATGTTCTATGCTCCAGCGCTTCTAGTCCAAATTAAAATCTTAGTATAGGCCTAAACTAAAATTTCTACGGATACAGAGCATCTGAAAAAATTGAACTTTTTGAATGGAAAATCACCGTGACGTAACTGGTTGTTGAAAACACCTTAGCATTTTTTATCGGCACCCAAGTACGAAAGTGCCTAGTCCAGTCAATCTAGCATTTGAGCTTGCAAAAGGAGAAGATAAGCTGAATTTTGGTATATACCTAGTATTCGATGCCCTTTACAACATAATTCACTTTGAAACAAACGTCATGTAGGTAGGTCCCCTTTTTTGTGGATCTAAGCCCCCTGAAATAGGTTTTTCGCTTATATCTTGGTTAAAACTGGTTTTATCAAAAAAATGGCTCAGTTCAAAATTGAAACCCATTAAGTTCTCTACGAAATGCATACATTAAGAGTTGATGTAACTGGCTTAGATTCCGAACTACGTGCGATTGAAAAAGGAGAATTTTTCGTGAATAGATGACTTTTTAGCCTACTTGTGCAGGGTACAGCTTTTCGGCTCCAGTGTAACAAAAAATGATTCTATGAAAAAAAATAGCTTAGTTCGAGGTTGATGCCTACTAAATCCTCTACAAATACTGTATCTACAAAACAAGGCTAAAAAGTAATCAAAACCTCCCTTCTTTGCGACGTCACAGCTCTGAAACAAAGAAAGCAATCTAACTTCAATATAATGGAATTTATAGAGAATTTGGTCATCTTTCATTTCAGTTATTATACATTTTCACGAAAAACCATTTTTTCCCATGGTTACAGGCAAAAAACTAAATCTATGCGAATTTTGTCAAAAATTCACGAAAAATGCCCCTTTTTCAATCGCACGTAGCTCGGAATCTAAGCCAGTTACATCAACTCTTAATATATGCATTTCGTAGAGAATTTAATGGGTTTCAATTTTGAACTGAGCCATTTTTTTGATAAATCCAGTTTTAACCAAGATATAAGCGAAAAACCTATTTCAGGGGGCTTAGATTCACAATAAAGGGGACCTACCTACATGACTTTTATTTCGGAGTGAAGTGTGTTGTAAAGGGTATCGAATACTAGGTATAAAATTCAGCTTATCATCTCGTTTTGCAAGCTCAAATGCTAGATTGACTGAACTACATGACGTAACTAGTTGTTTAAAAACCTTCGCATTTTTTATCGGCGCCTGAGTACGAAAGTGCCACTAACACGTAGTGGGAGATACCAATTAACGTGGACTAATACATGTCCAGTCAATCAAACCCGAAAATGGCCTCGAGCTTGCAAAATGAAATGATAAGCTGAAATTTGGTATATACCCAGTGTTCGATACCCTTTACAACATACTTCACTCCGGAACAAATGTCATGTACGTAGGTCCCCTTTTTTGTGGATCTTAACCCCCCCAAAATCACTTTTCTGTTTATTATCTTCGTTAAAACTCGTTTTACCAAAAAAATAGTCTAGTTCAAAATCGAAACCCACTAAATTCTCTACAAAATGCATACCTAACGTTCTCTGATGTTTTTTACACGAAATGGTTAAATTTTGTATCATAAAGTAAGGACCTTTTTTGGTTTGTATATTTTTGAAAAATTTTCTAAACACGGAGAAGAGAATTTAGTGTTCTACGGACTATTTTAAGCTCTAATGGTATTTCTGCGAGTTGAAGATGCTGCAGCTGACGCTATCACGAGACAGGGAAGACTTCTAAAATAAGCGATTTCGTCATGTTATCTTATTTTTACGCTGTTACTTTGAGTGCGAGTGATGAAAAAAATGCAATTGCTCGATATCGCGTTCTTGAGTTGGATTTTTATCGTATATCGCGATGTAAATTGAAAAATTGAAGATTCTTTCGAATCTAGTATAATCTCGTAAATTATCAGATATTCCGCGCGTATCATTTATTGTGAATTTTTTTTGTTTGTTTGCAGATTAAACATGAAAAAACTATTACGAATATCTACTTCGGATAGTTCGTGGATTTTATACGACCAGAAGAAACGCTGAAAGAAAAGAGAAGTAAACCGCCCTTCTGCCCAAAACGCAAATAATCTTGTTCGGTAGGGTATATACATGATAAGAGAAACGGGAATGCAACAGCAATACTGCCTCCGCTGGAATAATCATAAAACCAATTTGCTAACGGTGTTCAGCGAATTATTTCGAAATGAAGACTTCACCGACGTGACATTAGCTTGCGAAGGCGGCTCGGTCATTAAATGCCACAAAATGGTGTTGGCAGCGTGTTCGTCGTATTTTCAAAATCTCTTCAGCGAGCTACCGTGCAGCCATCCGGTAGTGGTGCTGAAGGATATCAGATATAGCGAAATACAAGCCATACTAGAGTACATGTACAAAGGCGAGGTGAGCATAACGCAAGAAGAAGTCGAACCGCTATTACGAGTCGCCGAAGCTCTAAAAGTTAAAGGCTTGGTCGGCGAGAATAACTGCCGTAATAAGAACGATTATAATAATAGCATTAGTACATCGTCGTCACCGTATGACGCGCCGAGTCGCGAAGCTAGCGGAGCTCATTCGAGCATCACGCGTACCACACCGATGCCCAATGATCTAAGTAGCGCCAACGATAACGAAAGCAATAACGATAGTCCGAATAACGAAAATCAATCCACCATCGGTGACGAGAAAACCGACCAAAATGATTCCTCGCCGCCGCATTCGACCGGTATTCACCAATCATTCCAAAAAAACGCGTACTTTTACGGAAAATCGTCTAATTCCGACAGATCCGGCAATCGCATCCCGATGCTGAATTGGTCCATGACTGCTTTACCTATGCCTACTTTTCCTACGCCCCATACCACCGCCGCTGCCATGTTGAATAGCTGTCACGAGGCTGTGATCGCTGCCAGTAACACGAGCATGCCTCCTTTGAGGAGGAAAAAGTTGTCTAGTTTGCTTATGAGTAGAGATAGAGATACGCCGATTTTAAGAACGGTACTCGGTCAAGGTCAGGCGGATTCTTCGCAGCCTATGTCTCTAGTCTGTCACGACGGGCAAGATCAAGAGCCTCAATCAAATGGTCCAACTATGCCGCAAGATCTTTCCTATATGAATAAGGTAATTCGATTATTTCTTGTTTATATTCGAGCTTGAGCTGTGTCGTTTCGATCGAAATAATTGGAGCGATTTTTCCCCCCTATTTTACTATGTAGTTTTCCCCATTTACATAATCTTATTTTTTATAATTTTTTTTTTTCAATATTAACGATTAATTTCGTGAAATTGGGAAACGCCTTCATTTTCTGAACGTAGGCAACTAATGATACACTTCATCGCAAACTTATCTTACCTGAGTTTGAAAATTAATTTAAATGAAATTTTTACAGTCTATGAAAATGGAGACGATGTCCGAAGATGCTCATTCCCCCTACATGGAAACGTCCTCATTTATGGATGAAGATTTCAGCCAAGAAAGAGTAAGTATACAGAACGAAAATTTCAATTTTATCAAAATAACGGTTATTGAAAAAGTTTATCGCTTTAATTTCAACGATTGCGAAATCATTCAACCGTTTTCAAAATAGACATAGTGAAATGAGTATTTTTCCAACGTTTGTGACGTCATCACGAAGTAAAGTAAAATTAAGACGATAATGTTTGCTGACATTTCTATACCTACTTAAAAATACGTAATTGTAATTAACGAACATTCAAGTTATTTTCTAAATTTTTTCGAATCGAATATTTTTGACTAAAAACGGGTTTTCAATTGAGGTACTTTTAGATAATATTTTTTGGTAATTTTACTTATTCATTTTTCGAATATATTCGAGGAAATATGCTTTAGTGTTTTGTACGTTTTTAGGTTTTTGTTAAGTGTCAGTTTTTTTTTTCAGAGTAACAAAGCTATGCACTCTTCTTCCTCGTCGCCACAGTCCTACTACATGGAATCCAAAGGTGAGTTGTAAATCATTTTAGTTGACATGTGCGAAACTTTGACTGATAATGTGAAACAAATAAGTTGTTAATTTTTATCGATTTCGCTGTAAGAGGTTGCACAATTTTTAAAAAAAAGCAAACGTCATTGGTGAATTTTTTTTCCAAGAAAGGAAAATTAAAAAATGATAAATAATGCTGAATATTTTTACGTTGCGTTTTCAACGACAAAAGTGACAGTAAAAAATGGAAAAAGTGGTATACTTTTGATAATAATTTCGGTGTAAGCAATTTTTCTGATTTTCAATATACGAATAAGAATTACTCGTTGCATTATATTTGTTAACATTTCAACGATTACGTAGTGTTTAGTAGAAGTATGTATATTGCTACTATTTTGAAATGGTCCGTACATAAATTAAAATAATATTTATTCTCGGTTAATAAATCTTTTTATTAATTCCACAGTGAACGTTTCTTCGGCCATTGCGAACTACGTACCGACACAAAAACCGGAATGGAAACGCTACAAGCAATACACGAGGAACGATATAATGTCGGCCATTGACGCAGTACGCCACGGTATGAGCGCGTTACAAGCAGCCAGAAAATACGGCGTTCCATCTCGAACCCTTTACGATAAAGTGAAAAAACTAGGCATTTCGACGAGCCGTCCATTTCGAAGATCAAATGGTAGCAACGGAGCGGCGTTCCCGTTCGGTATAAGTGGCGCTGGCGGCAGCATGCTTCTCGGTATGCCGGGCGAAGAAGAAAATAGCGCTCAAGGTGGCATGCTGGAACACGGATTTTTACAACATGCTTTAGAAGGAGGTAAAATGAAAATGGAGAACGCGGACCGCGAAGCGATGGCCTCGACGCCGATACCTTTGCAATCTCACGGATTTCTGCAGCGAGGCTTAGATATCGAAGAACGCATGAAATCGATGCACGTCGAAGAACGCATGAAAGCTGAGATGGAAGAACGAGAAGCTATGTCTATGGCGCAAGGTAACACCAGCGGCGCGTCTTCGTCGCCGACACCCAACGACAGATCTCCAAGTCCTAATCTTATCAAATACGCTCAACGTAGCAATAGTTTAACTCCGTCTCCACCTTTACCTCCTTCGGTACCGCCGCCGGATGACGATTACGAAGATCAAGTCGAGGATTTGTCCATGTCCAGAAAACCCGAACAACAGTCTAGGGTTATTATGCCACCGATGAATCAGGCGACCGCGGCTACTATGTTGGCTACCTGCAGCGGAGATAGCGGAAGGGATTAATGTATATACGTGAATTTTTTGTTCTTCATGTGACAGTTAAGTAGAATGATGGAATATGCGTTACCAAAATTTCCCTCAATACGAACAACATGATAATTAATGCCGGTATAACATTCAGATTTGAATTACATTCCACGAGCTTATCATTGCCATTTTATTACTTTCATCGTACGAGCCGAGTTGAAAATTTTCTAGTTGTACTAAAAGCGGCACCTTCTAAGAAACCGTATATTTTAACCATTTAGTACCAATTAAAATAAAAAGTTATTTTACATTTCAACATTTAAGACTGAATGTCAATCAAAATTTCTTGTTTTTATTCAGTTAAACAATCAAAAAGTTGAAAGCTTGAGTTCAACTACTTAAGATTTTTGTTTTTTATTTTCGTGTAATACATGTATGCTCAATAGAATTGTTCCTGTTAGATAATTTTCATTCTTACATAACTGACGAAAGTAGTTATGCAAACCACTATGTGTTAATGGTTATTTTAGTGGAAAAATGTATATATAACTTTTAAGATTAATTGGTATCTCAAATTTTACAAGACTGCTAAATTTAAGATTATTTTACGAACATGAAGACTGTCGAATTTGCAATAACGCAATTATTTATTAAGATAATAATGTTGTTGATTATTTCAATTATTTATTATGGTTGTTTTATTTATTATAGGTACATTTTTTTGTTTGTTGCAATTTGTTTTTATCTTTTTTTTTTTATCATTATTTTCTTCTTGTGAACTATTTTGTAAACGAAATTTTGTGACAGGGTATACCGATTGTACGTTATATTATAGTTTTAAAAATAATTTTAAAATAGATCACGCCGTGATATACGCAATTTTACAATTTCGTATCGGACGAAGGCAACACATCAAGCAATACGTTTAACTTAGCCTACAACGAATCTTTTGAATTTTCTGAGAAAATGTAAATATTTTTTGTATGTTGCCTGAGAAAGCATATTGTAAATATGTGTTTTGGAAAATCTCATTCATGTGTTCATTTTAAACATTTAGAATTGACGAACTACCTCAGCTAGGTAAAAATTTACCTTATTTGAAACATTAGCCTACTAGAATAACCAAAGTAAATTTGTAATAATTGAGAATATTTAACGAGTATTTGAAATCGATCATGATGAGTTATCTTGTAAGTTTTTGTAATTTGAATATTTTCCTATTTTTTTTCGTTATTTGTTTCACGTGGGGTAATAATATGGGTAATTTTGTTTTATTATTTGTTGAATTAAAATTATACATGAAAATATGATCGATATTACTATTTTTTTGAAATTTCGCTTCCCTTTTACTAATAATTGGGATTCGTTGATTTAAGAACATCTACGTCCCACGAGCACTACACGTTTAATAATGTAGTTTCAAATGAGAAATTTACTTACCCAATTTATACACCGGAACTTTCTGAATTAGATATGAATTAAACGTTTTCTTCGGCCTTTAACAACGCGCCACGTGTAAGAAAAGAACAAACGAAAAAGTGAGGAAAATGTCGAATTGTTAATATTGTACGAAAAGGTTGAACTTGGAAAAATTTTTCGAAATAAAAGTTATCAAAACTAGTCTATATTGCACGTGTGACCAACGTGAATGACGTCATTTAGAAATTTTACATTTTAAAAGAGCTACGAAAAAATGATAAGTTTCAAGGCGATTTTTGTATTTAAAAAAATATTCTCAATTATCGCAAATACGATTTGATATTATATTATTATTAATAATAAGTTTTTTTTTACAATATAGTTTATACATATGATGATTATAAAAATTGTACTTTTTAATAAGCTATAACAAAATTCTGCAAAGTACGTTTTGTTTTTCGATGTATACGGAAAAAGGATAATTTTTGGTATTATTGTTATTTTTGAAAAAAAAGCTCAATTTATTTATTTATAATCGTATTGGATAGACGATCTCTATAAATAAACTTTCGCAAAAAATTAAATCATGTACTGAAATGTTGCTACGGTCAAATGCATTTTATTTTAATGATAATCCTACTTGAGGACCATATAGATTATGTACGAAAGGTGTGATAATATTGTATTTTAAGTAGTGCATAAATATATGGTACTGATATTTACAGTTACTTTTAATATTACCAATTTTTCAGTAATAATGATTGTGTTCGTTACAGCTTTAATTTATCTATTTTCAGACTGTATGTTATTTACCTCATATTTTGTAAGAAGTTGTTTGTTGTATTCGTAAACAATATTGAAATCAAAGCAAGGCAGACTATACGTAAACCGCAATCTGTTGATGTTTTCAAAAATTCTAGTAAAAAATTTGATATTATTTTAATATTTTTAAATAATAATTATCGCTTAGTTTCGGATACATAAATTGAAAACCGTAGAAGATTTTTTGCAGAATATCTAGGGAATTTGTTATTTTGTAACATTGTTTTAGTGTAAAATATTTAATTTAGACAAATAATAACAAGTGTAAGTATTCAATACTACACAAATTGTAATTGAGTTGAGCAACGAATTTAGGAAAAAAGTAATTTTTGTATTTAAATTGGGACTTAAACCATAAAAATTATTGATTAAAATAGGCGATAATGACAACAATAATTCGGAACTATTTGTTGCTCAACTCGTTTTTGAAATTATTGTATTTCCGACGGGACATAAATTTAAAAAGTGCCTGAAATGTATTTTATAATGATTGTTAAATTTAAACTGAGTAAAGGTGCTTTAAAAGTTGTAAAAAGTTGCGGTAAAATGTGACAATGTTCGTTAATTTTTTTTTGTTTTTATTTTTTTTTTTTAATTTATCGCGCTATTTTATAGGTCTATATGAAATAGTCATTGCATATTTTTATGTGTATATGTATATTATAATGGATTTTTTTAACAGATGTTATTTTTTTTTTTTTGTTATTTTTATGTTTTTCTTTTTCTCTTATTAAGTATGATGAAACAAGCAATATCAGTCCCACGCGTTTCATCACATACTAGTACTTTTCTATAAGACTGAAAATTATTAAATAATTTATTTATAATGTACTTTTTTGTTTTCATTCACATTTTATTATATTTTTGTACATACAAATTAGTTTCTGTGCAATCGTTGTTTCTTTTAATTATTTTAAAAGAAATTATATTTTGGAAAATTGAAAATTTGAACATCGATCGCAAATGAATTCAAATTGTTGGTGATAAAATGAAATAGTATTTTTGGTATTCATAAAGTGATAGCTCAAGGGGGTGAAAAATAAGAATGTCCTGTATTTGAGCAGATTAATTATTACTAGCACAAATTTTTATTAATTGTTCATTACTTCATTATGTAATTTGAAAAAAAAGAGTGCCAACGATACCTGGTTTTCCCAGGCGGTCACCCATCCAAGTACTAACCAGGCCCGACGTTGCTTAACTTCGGTGATCGGACGAGAACCGGTGTATTCAACGTGGTATGATCGTTGGCGATGAAAGAGGGCATATTTTAATTACTCGACATTGATCGAGCTATGAACTCTCCAGCATATTTTTTTTATAAGTTCATATTTTCAACAAAAAAAATTGTCCATTAGAATCAAATTAAGGCTATACTTCACAGTGAAAACGACCGTAATGATTTGATCAAAGTTCCTCTCATTCGTGCATCTAACGCATCGCATGAAAAGAACGAATTTGGTCAAACTTATGTCCCCCGACCCGCTCCTGTCTAAACTTTACTCCGGTTTTTCTTCGTAAATCTTCAATTTTTTTGAAAATTTTTTTTACGAATCCGTTTAAAATTACTATAGGAGTGCGGCAATACTAAAGTTTTTTTCAAAAAAAGCTTTAGATAATGCGTAATAGTTCAATCGCACTAATTCTGATATTACTCACTTGTCAGTACATAAATCGAAAAAAGAACAATTATGCCGCACTCTCGAGTGGATTACCTCTCGTTTAAAAAAAAATTAACGAAATCGATGCAATATTTCCGGAGAAAACCCGGAGTAAAGTGAGGTACCTCAGACCAAAAATTGCACACAAAATGTAAACACTGATAAGACTGTGAAGTATAGCCTTAAATTAAAATATTGTTTTGATACGTCTTGTAAACAACATTTTCAATATTATACGAAAATTTTTCGATAAACCGAAAACTTTATCATGAAAGAAAACGAAACATTACCTTTTTTTATAAAAAAAATATATTCAACAAAACAGACAAAACATTAGATACTTAAGATTTAAAAAATCAAAATGAAGCTTAACAAAAAAATACAAAAATTGAAAATCAACCAGAACAAGATTATATAGAAGTTCTTTCAGTCACTACTTGTGAGGCAAAACTACATGGTGAATTCGATTATTATGAATTCGAAACGTCCTATAACGATTCGTAGCATAATCACAATGATCGCAATTATATTTATACACATTTTGGTGCTTAAGTAATAATCTAGTGGTGGAGAATTTCCCTCCACAGTTTTCACAAAAATAATGAGGGTCATCATGTTCCGTTCCAAGATGATTCTTCACTTGAATAGTATTAGAGAACAGTTTATCACAATGTATACAAAATAGAATATCTCCGTTGAATTGCTCTTTATATGAAGGTACGTCGTAGCAAATCAGTGGAGGCTGAGACTCGTTCGATATACTTTTCACCATTTTACTGGCGTAACACTAAAATGATATGAAATACACGAAACATTATTCGTGATACTGTATGTTTAAATGTAAATAACAGATGTACTATTAGACTCACTTTATTGAACGGTAAATTTTGTGTAAGAAGGTCTGAAAAGAAATAAACGAAAGTAATTAGGAAACAAGTAATCATATCTAACTCTAGACGGATAATTTTAAATCTTATACCTATAGCATTATCCCAGTTGATGGATTTTAAAATGTCATCAAGTTTAGCAGGGTCTTTATTTTCGAGGAATGGTCTTAATTTCAGCTGAAAAAAGATTAAATTATATAATTTTAACATTCAAAAATGAAAAAATAAAAAATAACTTACGTAAAATCTTTCTAGTTGATCATTGTTGGGTTTTTTAGCATCTCTTGAAATAGATACTCTACTGTTGTTAAGAGTTTTCTTTTTGTTAACCATTGTAGTATGGATAAAATTTAATTCATATCACGTGAAAGTACGTAAATTTGAAATAAACAGTTTAGACGAATGACAAAATTGAAAATTTACGAAGAAAAGATGTCAAATTTGAAGTTGAAAAACGAAGATATTCACTTGTTTATCTTTTATCTTATCTGAATTTTGGAAACGAGTGAAATGATGAGGAAGACGAGAAGGGAATCAAGACCAATCGAGACCCATCCTCTCACCCCTTCTGCGCCCTTCCTCGCCACTCACGCTCACGGTAGGAGATCGTTGTGAAAAAAGTGAAACCTAAATCTGTGTTTTGATGTATGTATTTTTGAATTTTATAAAAATTTTTGTTTTGATTAGTGATAGCTGATAGCAGTTTTTTTCTAAATTGTTAATTTAAGTTGTGAAATTAAATGGTACAAAGCCGCTAAGTAATTGTCATTATTTTATTTTCTGCGAGTACTACTGAGTGCTACATAGTAAGTACTTGTTTCATAGTGTTATGTTGTTATGACGCTGAAATGAGAATATCTGATTGAAAGCGGTGAAAATTTTCGAAGTCTTCGGAAATTTTACATTATTTGTGATTCTCTTTTTGTACGAAGAATCATTATTTACTCATGATTCACTAATCAACTTCTTTATATTTATTAGCGATATTAAAAACAGTGAGACGGATATACCGTTTCACAATATTGATGTGGTGATATCATTTGTTGTTATATTCAACGATAAGATATGCTTTAAAAAAATGCATTAAATAATTTATGTTTTAGGAGCAAAATAAATATACCTTTTCGAGATGAAGTGATTCAAACGAACGGATACAATCGAATCATGATACTAGAATATTTCATTTTGGCTCTCGTACCATCATTGGTACTTTCGGCGAGTGATTCATTTCACGAAGAATTACTTTTAAAACCATTAGATAATGGTAAAGTGTACAGTTACTTCCAGTTCACCACGTTATGGAACCAAAGTTTTGAAAAAAATCAATTCAGCCATTGTCATTTATTTCCGCACGCGTTGATGGAAATCATTCAAACATATGAAGTACAAGAACTTCATATTAGTTTGACGGAAGGACAATGGAAGCACCGATATTGGGGATATGCTATCGTGGAAGCTCCTCCGGGCGCTGAATTATGGGTATGGTTCAAACCGGGTACGAAAAATATAGACGAGAAATGGAAAGGTCTTACAGCTGCCCTTTCAGGACTACTATGCGCTTCGTTTAATTTCATAGATAGCGTCAATAGTGTAAGTCCGAAGTTTAGTTTTAGACCGAAAGGTATCGATTATGAAATTCCCTTGGATTCAAATCGTCTTCGTTATGCCACTTTACCGAGAGAAATAGTTTGTACGGAGAATTTAACTCCATGGAAGAAACTTTTGCCGTGCGATTCCAGTAGAGGATTATCAACATTGCTGAATGCTCGATATATCCACAATACAAACTATCATTCAGTTGGTGTCCATTATCGGCAAATATGCGCGAATAATGATTGTACGAAAACTACAATTGAATTACATCAAACAGTATCTTTGGTTTATGATTTAGTCATACTCCCTGGCAGTATTAAAGAATGGTCAATTCGAAAATTATTCGGTATTGGATTATTTGGCTCTTGTCCGATGGCTCGCAGTTCCAATATTTTTCTTGATATTTCCGACAATAATTTTGAATTGGTGCAAGAACCAAATGAGATTTTGACCAATATTAGAGGCGGTCATATCACAAAATATGCTGTTTACGATTTTAAAAATATTAGTAACTTGTCGGTTAAAAATATTCGTAATAATTACCAATCCAAAACACCCATTTTACATGCGAATCGTTATATTAGAGATTATGGAAAAGAAATTGGTGGTATTGTTACAAAAATTTACAACAATCACAGAGAACCGATAGATATAGTATATTTTGAAAATATACCTTGGTTTGTACCAGTGTACTACCATACGTTGAAAATTACCAGTGGAACAGTCACCATAAAACCGAAAAAAACGCATTATATTCCTGGTAAAATAAGAACCAGATCGTATTACTTGGAGGTTGCTTTCACTCTACCTCCTCGTTCAGTTACCGAAATATCAATAGATTTCGATTATATGTTTTTAAAATGGCAAGAATATCCACCGGACGCAAATCACGGATTTTATGTCGGTTCAGCGGTAATTACAGCTTCATTACCGTATGCTAGAAACTACTACTCTCTGCCTCGAACGGTCAGTTTGATCAGAAATAGTTTCAATGTTACTGATTCCGATGGATATGTTGTTCAATTACGCACAGAATCTTTTATATTAAGCTTACCAACTCCTGACTTTAGTATGCCTTATAATGTTATTTGCTTATCTTGTACCGTTGTTGCATTAGCCTTCGGTCCCATACACAATATAACTACGAAAAGACTGAGATTATCGAAAAAAGTAAATAAAAGTAAACTCAAGATGCTTCTGAATTTGAAAAAGACGTTCCTCAATCTAAATATCTTTTCTAAAAGACGTACTGATACTTCTGAACAAACTGAATAAAATATTTTGATAAATCATTTAATTTTATTTCTAAGAAATTGTGATTTTTGTAATAATTTTCATAGTTTTATTAATGTTTAAAGATGATATTTTTTTTCATTCAAAAAATTTTTAATTCTAGTCTTAAATTAAGAATTTTTGTTATTGCATTTAATTTTGAAATTTTTAATTCGATTATTGATAATGTATCTAAAGATTATTAAATTATTAAATTTTTATCAGTCTTCCTTTTCATCTCCGTATGAGCATTCCGTCATGTTGCAATTTCTTTATGTAAAATATTGAAAATGTTTAAATGATAGATGTGTTTTCGCCGTGTTGTAATATTTCTTTGTTTTTTAAATATTTTCTTTCATTCTTTTTGTTTAGGCGAAGTAGATAAGCCGTCAACGACTTCATGTAAGATTATAAAAGTTTAAAATACACGCAAATATTACTTTTCTAAATTGATTCATTTGTTTTCTTTTTAATATATGTATATCATGAAGCCATTTTGAAAACCTTTAATTTTCTTGTGTAATGAGCTGTAGTAGTAGTAATAGTTTGAAATTTTCAATGTTGAGATGAAAATGCACCCAGCATATCTTTGACTCTCCGTAACCGTAAATCATTGTTTCATATTTTTCTAACCATTTTTCCCCATGGTCACCTATCAAACATCAGTCATTGTCATTTCTGATGAAGTGATGATTTTCAAGTCAAGAAATAAAAGTTAAAAAATTATAAATTGAAAAATTTTTGCTGAGTAAGCACTAAATCAGCTTGAAACTTTTTATTGAGCACATGTCACGGTTCACGTTTGAGTTGAAGAATCCAGTCACAACTTACGAGTTTGAAATGGAATTAATGTGAAAAAAGATATACGCGTATTCATTTAATGTATATAAAATAACGATTATCTGTGTGTACTTGTTACTGATATGAAAATAGAAGTTGCGCTTGAAATATTCGATCACAATTTGAAGAAGAAATTGTGATATTTCACATATGCTGCATGTTCATATCACTTAGATATGTTGTGAAAAATGTCTGAAAATGATAAATTAAATTTTCAAAATTTAGGTGACGAACTACAAAATATTATTGGTCATGCGGAAATTCGAAATCACTTGAAAATACAACTTGAAGAAATTGAAGTGTTGCAGTCAGTATATTACAAAGACAATGAATTCGTAATTCGCAATTCTACCTTAACCGAAGTGAATTGCTTCGTTGATGAAATATCTACTCATTTACCTGCTTTGATAGATTTCACGATTAATTTAAAACAAGACGATGCCATGCTAGAGTTTCAAGTCACTTTACCTCGCACTTATCCAACCACAGAGCCTCAAATAACCGTAAGAAGCGACCAGTTGAATCGGTATGAGCAAAGCGATTTGAACGAAGGATTGAAACAATACATCGAAATGTTAGATCGAGGTACAATTTGTGTTTACGAAAGTATTTCGTGGGTCAGTGATAACCTTTCCAAGTACCGCCAAAATAAAAAAATTGACTCTTCGAGTAGTCAACCGGAAGAGGAAGTGATGTTCTCGAGGTTTTGGATTTATTCTCATCATATTTATTCAAAAGAAAAAAGACGAAATATATTATCACTGGCTCAACATTTCCATATAACGGGGTTCATGTTAGTAGGAAAACCAGGTGTTATATGTGGTGAAGGATTGGCCACCGATTGTCAAGAATGGTGGAAACATGTAGGTGATTTTTCCCTGATATGGAAAAATAACTGGAAATAAATGATTCTAAATAAATATACTTTTCTAGATCAGAAGTTGGACCTGGAAAAAGATTATGTGTAAGAAAAAGGAAGAATTTGAGGTGTTTCCAAGCGCCAGCGCGTCAATGAGGAAGTTTCAAGATTTTTTGGAAATTAATTTTCAAAATGTGAAGAATAACGTTCGGGATGGCCATACTGATATGGGAGAGTTTTATAAATACCTTTTAAAACATGACTGCAGTCATGCATTTAAAGATTGTTTTGGCATAGAAGGTAAATTATCCAATTCATGAAATTTTTACGCTGATTATTTTTATTTTTATTTTTTAAATTGTTTCTCGTTATTGTTGTCAAATTAATTAGAGTTTAAATAATGAATTATACATTTTTTCAATCACAAAAACGGACAATCAAAATATTAATTTTCAGGGTAATCATTCAGAAAACGAGATGATTCATGAGCTAAAATAACAAAGTTCTTAGCATAATTTTATTATATTAAAACAGCAATAAATCATGAAAAATTCTAAAATGATCCCTTTTCAAGAGTTTACAAAATTCGACTTGAATTACAAATATCTATAAAACGAAAAAACTCATTTAAAATAAATTACAAGCTAAAATATATTATACAAAAAATACACATGTAAGTAAACGTAATATATATTCTTTCTGGCGCAGTCGAAAACAATCACAAATATCTCCATTTTTAATAAATTTTCAGAATCTAAAAGAATTGAATGAATTTACAATAAAAAGTGTTTAAATCGCCTTAGAGTCTGCAATCAACGGACATCTAATACAAACTCATTACAATTTCCAAGTTCACTCGGTATCACTAAAATCAGAGGTTTCAAATTCTGACTTCTGAGAATTTTCAAGACTCGTCATGATATCATTTTTAAAAGGACGTTTGACAGCCGGACGAGATTTGGGTGCTTTCAATTCTGAAGCTACATCTGGCTTCTTCAGTCGTTTATTGATGGTAGCTCTGAAAGTAACAAAGAAGGCATTTACATATGATTTATGCAAAATAAAAATAGAAATACTTACTTCGGCAGTGTTTTAGACAAAGGGGTGGAAATTGCGCTTACTCCGCTAGTTGAGCGTATATTAGAGAATGGAGAAAATAAATGAGCAAGCTGATCATTCTTATTAGAGGACATCTTAGTTAAATTTTTCATAGTACTAGGCGAACCCCCGACTTGGGTAGAATCATTAATTATAGTTGAAACGTCGCCGAAGATTTCTTGGTCAGTTTGATCATAACCACAAATGTTGCGATTTTCTGTTTGAGTGTATAATAAAGACGAAAAATCACGATTTACGTTTATACGAATAGAAAACATCGAAGATATCAGTTTTATTACCTTCGCTCAAATCGTTGAGAGGTACATTTTCTTTAGTTTCTGCTTTCTTTTTATTCGTTTGTTTGTTCTTATCAGTTTCACTAACCTGTGAAAAAATACTTCGTTAGAACTCGTTCAGAATTCATACTTTTTATAAATCAACACTAAAATACGCACTGATTTTTTCTTATTCTTTTTTTGCGATTCATCGGGACATTTTCGTAAACTGTCTTTGGTAATCTACAGATAAAATAAAAATAAATGAAAAATGACGTCGATAATAACAAAGTTTTCTTAGGTTACTTACATTGATATCGTCATCTTCTTTCATTGTTTTTTGAACCCTTCTTTTTTTAGGTTCTGCAGAAGTATCGACTCTGGTTTTACGCTTTTTGTTGTTATCTACATTTTTGGCTTGGTTAATAACAACGGTTACTCTGTTTCTTAGAGCTGTATCCATTATTTCGCTCTCATCACTCGTGATACTTGATGCATTTGGAATTACTGATTTTGTCCTAGCTTGAGATGTTCGAGTAGCTTTGGATCGAGGACGGGTAACCGAATGAGAACGGGGTGAGGAATCCATTCGAGAATTCCTCATTTTTGCATGAGAAGCGACGGCCGGTTTATCGACTGTATTGGAAGTTACAACAGAAGAAGCAAATTTCTCTGCAAGAAAATAATGCAGTATGAACTAAATGAATGCACAAAACAATACACTATTGTACAAATGAATTTACTTTTCCCGTTTTTAATGTTTTGACCTTCACTACGATTGGTTTTGAATAACGACACGATGGAATCATCTTCATTGTTTGGGACTGACACTAAATAAAATATTAAAACATTAGTACTATTAATCATATTTGAGAAAATAATTTTAGATAATTAACCTGCAGCGGATTTTTGTTTAATTCGCTTTTGTCTTTCCGGAATAGCTTTTAAAGTAGACTCCTTGACTGAAATTTCTTTGGGTACAGAATACGCTAGAAACAAGGAAAAATGATATATTAATAGTTCTCCATTATTATGAAAAAAATAACGAATTACTTACCGATTTCACTGCCACAAGTTGATCCTTGACAAATACATGAACGAACTGAAGGCTGACCAGAAGGTGCATGTGACATAAGGCTATGTATAACACTACCGTTATCATTAATCTAGAGAAATAAAACATTAAAATGTGATTTATATCATAAAATTAAGAAAGACAGATCTACCAGAAATCTGACTTACAACAGAAGGAGCAGCTTTAGGATTCGGTTGTAATAACTGCTGAGTAATTTTTGCCATACAAATAGAATCCAATTTTTGAACAAATTCGGCGGATATTTGTTTGATTTCTTCCTGCAGTAAAACCATCAGTAGATTACACCATCTCATCGAAGATAAATGACACCGTTAAACAGCACTTACGTATGGAATGAGCTTAAGTTTGTCAATTACTTCAAATTTATCACCGATTGGTTTTAAACATTGTAATGCAGAAATTTCTTGGTTTATTCGTTGAGTATGGGCATCGCTGAATGTTTGTGTCACATAGCGAGATGGAACTTTTGGAACTTTAAACTCACCGTTCTTGTTCGAAGACATCGTAGTAGCATCAGAATTATGTCTCAAAATTCTTTGTCCGGGTACTTGTTGCTTAAAATAGAATTCCGCCATTGGAATACATTAAACTATTAATGATATCCACTTCTATAAAAAAATTAGGATGATAAAATCAAAACTTCATAAAAACGTCCTGTACTCCTGTATTTTACGTGCGCACTTTATTTCAGATTCGTTTTTTTTTTGAAAATTTGAAAATAACTGATTATTGTTTTTTGACTTTCACACATGTCAACGATCCAAAACGTCATTTACGGTTATTTTTAATTTTAACTTTTGCTTTTACCATGGTTTTTACTAGGTTTTTACCGTTGTTTTTACCAAAGTTCAATATTCATTTTTTATTTATTTTTTCTTCAAGTTATTGTAACTTTCATTAAAGATAAAAGAGGTTGAAATTCATTAATAACTATTTTACTACATTATACCAATTTTCGTTGTGGAAAATTCAACATGAAAATTCAAAAAACGAATAAGATAAATGAAATGTTTAATGTTTTATTTTTTATCAAGTCGTACAGGTAACATTTTCTTAGATTTAATAGACTTGACTAAAGAAGACAATTCCGGCGATATTTTATCGGTTTTCGAAATTTTGGCAACAGGCTCGTCAGAAGATTCCTGAAACACATAAATATGTATTACATTTCATAACTCACTGAAAACAATCTACGAATACAGAGAGTGGAAAATTTCGAACTTTAACTTCACTACTCCTCTGAGCTAATCTTCTTTGTTTTTCCGTAATGAAGGCTTCCATTCCTTTCGTTTTATGGAATTTTGAATTTGTTGGCTCAATATTAAACAAATGCGAAGAATAAATCGCAGAGAATCTCTCATCATTGACATCAACCTAGAAGTCATAAAGAAATGACAATGATCATTGAATTTGAAAAATTGAATCTACTTTCATAAAATGTATAAAGAAGACTCACTTGAAAATCATCTGCATCATTATTACTTGTTTTATCTTTCCTTTTAAATTTCTTTTTTTTTGATTCGTTCTTTTTAATTTTCTTTAGACTAAAGTGGTGTTTGCTATTCTCATCATTCTCGTCCAAAAGAAGTAATTCTAATTCTTGCTGTAAAATTTTCGAGTAAATAATATTAATATAAACATGAACATATCAAAATATTTCATTCATACCTTTTGTTTTTCGTCAACTTCAATTGTTTGTTTCTTTTTTTTCTTATTTTTCTTTTTCGTTTCTTTGTCATTTCTCAAACAGTCTTCATCCTACGTACGTTGAAAACAATGTAGAACGAGCTTACAAAACTGATGTTTCATAAAATTACACTTACAGAATCAACGGCTTGTTCTTTTGATTTAATTTTCTTCAACTTGGACTTTTCTTTCTTTTTTTCTATCAGACGTTCAAACGGTGTTAAATCATCTTTATCTTGTGATTGTTTAACTTTTACAGTAGTTTTTTTTGTTTCCCCGGAACCCCAAGTAATTTCAAGCTCTTCTTCACTTTTTTCATCGTCTTTTTCATTATCTTCTATTTCTTTCAACAATTTTCTGTAGCTTGAAATAGGATCTTCACTTTCTGAACTATTTATTTCATTATCCGAACCACTATCGCTCATCACAGCCTCGAAAGTTTGTCCTTCATTTCCGCTTTCCTCATTTTCGTCGTCACCTACGAAAAAAAAATTAATTTTCGAAGTTTCATCATTTTGAAATATGGAATTCATTTCGAAATATTACTTGAACCAGACAAAGCAACGAAATCTTCTAAATCGGAATCGTTTATTTCGCCGTTTTTGGCGGCTTCATTAATTTTTTGAGTAAATTCAATTCTTTTTGGATCCGTTTCATCCCAAGTTAACTCCACTTTAGCTTGTTGTAGAGCTGTGTTGGTGAAAAAGCGGGGCTGGTAATTTTCGTAGTTATCGGAACTGTTACATGTGTCTTTAGGTTCCTACGAGCCAATAATATATAAGTACAAATGCATTATAAACATGAAAACACGAAATAATGTAATTACTTGATCGAAAGTAGTATCTTCATCCACAAATCGTAAATCTAATCGCACACCACTACTTTCGTATTCGACTCCATTACAATTTGTATAAACGTAATCAGCAGTTTCAGAAGTATCGAAAGTTGCAATAGCGTAATAATATTTCAATCTATTCAATTGGTATTTTCTCATACGTTCCATATGGAAATGTTCATCTTCGTCCTAAATATGATATATATAAAAACAAAGATATAGTAATAAGTGGGGAGAAAAAGAAAAACATTTAACATTCAAAATCATTACCATGTCATCACTATCACTATCAGAATCATTTTTCTTTGCGCAAACAAGTTCTTCAGGTCCGTTAGCCTCTTCTTCTCGTAATCGTTTCAAACCATACTCAGAGGGATATATCTAAAAATCATAAAACAGAAAATAATAGTAACTTGGAAAAAAAAAACTGAATTTCTTTGAGATATTTACAACGACAGATTGAACCAAAGCTCCACTAGGTAAAAAAGAATTGAGAAGCATCATTAAATCCACAGCTCTAATACGGTCCCAATCCATGTTGCAAATCGCTAAACGATTGGTAACTTGATTCGTTACTTCTGCATCTTTATCCAATTCATTCCATTCGTGATATAAGTCTTCATCATCTGATTCTAAAGTCGGGAAAACATGGAGAAATGTTATTTCACTTCAATGCAAAAACCTCAACGAAGAACATACCATCTGTTTCTGGTTCATCAGAGGAGCTTTCTGAAAAAAGCCTGCCTTCGCCTCTTGCATAATCCACTTTCATATCTCGTAACTTTTGCCTGACATCAGGCGTGATCGACTTGTTCTTCTCATGCTTTAGTAATTTCGGAAAATCATTCGTGTCACGCTCAGAGCATGAAACGTTCTCACTACTGACGCTTTCGTCAGAAGATTCTTCAGAAGCGGATGAATTATTATCTTCGTCAGATGAAAGTTCATAAAATTTCTTCAAATCTTCGGATGTAGATTTACTTACAGGGCGCCCTCTTTTATCGACTGAATATTTAACTTTAAACGAGTCATTTTTAAACATGGACTGAAACCTTTTATCAATTTTGATTTTGGCATCATTTTTACGAGGTTTCCTGAATTTTGGATCAGCTAATAACGATCGAAAACGATCGTCCAGAAGTTCTTCCTCTTTCATCACGCGAGCATTAATTGACGATACCAGTAAAAAGAAGTAAAAACAAACAAAACATTAGCAAATTTAAAAAAAAGGAAATGAACTTATAAATTACCGAAAGCAGATTTTTATCACCGAAAAGCGCAGACTGAAGTGAGGAAAACACGTGTTATTTTGTTTACATTTCAATCAACTTTCACACTTCTAGCGGATAAAATAACAAACTAAAATGAATGCGCCGTTTTTTAGTTTTTTTCATTTTTTTATTTTTGGAAATTATTTTAAAATTTAATGAAACAATAAGAATTGTGGATAATCGCGTTTAAAATATGAAGTAAAATTGGAAAATTGAAACTCGTTTTAAGAATTTATTTTTGTTTAAAAAGAATATTTGCGAAAACGGAAATGCGATTCTATATTTTGTAAAAATTATTACCGACATCAGTGGAAAGCCGGAAAAGCGGAAACCCAGCAATCAGCATGCGCTGATTCTGGATATCAATTTTCCCTTAGTTTCCCTTTCAGCTCAAAGATCAATATTTCGTTTAAGATTGTGATAAGTTTAATTTTAAGCAATATTTATAAAAATTATACAAAATACATGCGTAAGGATTGTTTAAGACCTGTAATATGTCAGGAAACAGAGAATTTGGTCATTTTTATCCAGCTGAGAAATTACTTGAAGTAAGAAAGGATAATATTTTATTAAAAAATTACTCTTCTTTAAAACCCATCCATACCAAGAGTAATTGTAAATTGGATGATAAATGTGAAATTATTAATTCTTACGAGTTATCTCGCGCTATGAATAATTACTTGGAAAAAATCTCTGCTTTGAGGAAAAAAGATGAAGATATATCACAGGTATGTCAAAAAATTAAGAAATTAAATAATCTCAGTACCGTCAACTGTCAAAGTATACGTGATACCAGTATTGAAAAGGAAATTTTTCGAAAAGAAACAGATACACACAATCCAATTAAAGATACAACTCCTGGAAATTTATCAACAGTAATTAAAAACATTGACACCCCAAATAAAAATCAAAGCGGCATCACTGCAACGAATCCAGTGAAACATTTGGAAAATTGGGAAGATCGTCAGAATAATAAACTGAAAGACGACGTTACCGTCGATGACTTTCTGAACAAACATGCTGAAACACATCTGAAAATAAATGAGAGAATTTTTTCTGAAGATCAGGATAAATCACAAATATGTAAATAAATTTAGAACTGCTTTTTCATAATTATATTATTATTATCTTCAAATTATATAATTTTCATTCATTTTGCAGGTGAAACTGTTCAAGAAGATTCATCTTTGCATTCATCTCTACATAAACGTTCAACTTATTTCAAGACAAACGAACAAGGAATTCTAAACACAGAAAATTTGCGAGTGAAAACCAACGAGGAAATTTCAGACATCGAGTTACGTTTTGAACGTCCTTATATTTGTCCAAAATGTCAAATGGCTTTTAAAAGAAAGCTTCATCTAAAGCGACACTTCACTGTAATACACACCGTGAACAAAAATTTTAAATGTGATACCTGCGGGAAACTGTTTTCTCGCAAAGATTACTTGGATAAACATATAAGTGGGCATCAAAAAAAAAATCTTAAAATTAAACTTCTCCAGCAAGGTATTGTTGTGAGAACGAAAATACACTCAAAATCAAATATACAATAATGCATAACAGAAACTAAGAAATATGACTTGTTCTTAATTTTCTTTTGGGGGTATGACCCCTTCATTGTGATGCTGAAGATAGCATAGATACCATATTATAAACTTGGAAGCATTTAACGCAATGAGTTTACTAGTCAGAAAAAAACTGTGGTGTCAAACATCTCATTCCTAGCACCTCATTCACTGTAAGTGAATTTCGTCTTTCTTTTCAACTTGGAACGACGTTAATAGATTCATTGACAAGTGAACAGAATACATCAACGATTATAAAATTTTTAGGAAACTTTAATTAAAAAGAAATTCCAATTACAACTTCGTACCCAACCATAATCTTAGAAATAATGTAAGCAAAACTTCAATAGTCTAGTGAAAATTGTTTAATAAAAATGCACAATTAGACAATACCATAAATAAGCAAATCGCGATTATAATTTATTACATTAATCTTTAGGCTAAATATGTGACTTAAATTATATGAATAGTTTTTTAAACAAAACTACAAATATTATCGTAAATACGGTTTCATTGAAATACATTCTTGAAATACTGATTATGCCTAGATCCATTTCCTCGTTCTACCATTCCAAGACTCCAGGGATGTACTTGTCGATGAGAGACTGATAATAAGGTATCAGTTCGTCAACATTGGGCATATCTCCTCCTTTTGTGTAAAGATCATATTTACTGTAAACAAAATTACATGAATCAACACATTAAAATAATTATCAATTTTAATTCATTTTTGTTAAAACTTACTTAAATTCTGAGATCCATTCCTTCGCTCTAAAATCTTTGTATGCACAAAGATAGTTGTATTCTTCAGCAGTATGCCAGGGATAAAACGAGTGAAATCTAATTATATACAAAGCTTCTTCGGGTAATTTACATTTGTTGTGTACCAAAACCTCGTACATGTATTCATCATGGCCCCATGACATCAATACGTTCTCCAGGCCGCAATTGGGGGAGTATATCCCGTATTTTGTGCTGAAAAAAATTCAATACCTAGTTAGATTATACGCTATAAAATTATTATATTGCTTCAGATATAAATATACATACTTGTATCGAGGGTTGTATGTATCTGGATTTTGATCAAATGAGGTTTCTCTATAAACAATCGAATCTGCCCAAGCGCATCCAACCGGAAATGAATCGCCAACAACTGCCCACTGGGGTTCTCCATAGAATGCCATGACCTATACATGAAAATTCAATATAACAAATATTTACTTATTTAAAAAAAATTATGAATAATAGGACTCACTTTTCCTAAATCATGAATCAATCCCGTGAGATGGAACCAATCTTCATCTGGATGGTCCATTCGTATCCTTTCAGCAGTTTGGAAAGCGTGGACAATGTTTGGTATATCCACATCGGGATCACTTTCATCCACTAAGTCGTTCAGTTTTAATAAAGCCTCCATTATTGTCCCTTTGAATTTGTCGAATTTCAACCATTTATTCCTCTTTTCCTGGACTAGTTCCACGCATTGATTTGTATGCATTTCCAAATATGTTTTTCGTACTCGTTCTTTTAGTGGATCATTTACATCGATAGAGTAGTCTCTGTAATGTGAGAAAGGCTTCGAAGCGAATTTAGCTTCTGGACGCAGTAATTCTGAAGGATCGATCATGCAAACACGACCATTGCATCCCTCATGCGAACACTGAGGAAAATTTTTTAAATATAAATTTTACTTAAATAACATAGTAGGCCTATATTAGCACAAATATGAGGAAGCGAAATGAAAGATGGTTCTAAATATGGAAATTGGAGGATGTCATTTAAATCGAAAATAACCATAAAACCAAGAAGTGATACCCATGGTATTGTTTTTTATAAAAAAAAAGAAAATATTAAAAAAATTTTTCCTAAGAATCCTTTTAGTAAAACATTACATTGCAAGAGAACAAGAAATTAGGCCTTGAAAAATTACACTTCTCTAAAATGAGAAGTTAGGCCTAAGTTGTTGAAAAAAGAATAAGTGAGCTAATTTGAACAGGAAAAAAATCAAGAAAAGTAAAACAGTAAAGATTAATAACAATTTATAATTTTTTCCGAAAAATCCCTCATTTTTATTAAAAAATTGCATCACTTTAAATTATTATTTAGGCCTAAGTTGTTAAAAAATTAAAAATTGAAATAAAAAAAATCAAGAATTAACATTTTTATGTGATGTGATGAAATAAAAAACAGGCCTAAGTATTAAAATTGATCAATACTTACTGGAGGATTTGACAATACCATTTCGAAATATCTATATTGAAAATGACCGAAATCACAGTAAATCGAGAAATTGAACAGAAAATACACTTGGGTATAACTAAAATCCCTTCGACTGTTCGTTAAACATGCTGACCGAGCTTTTTATAGAATTTTAAGGATGTAAACAGAGGTACTAATCACTACATGGAAAATATTAATTAGCAATCGCCTTACAAACACAACCATAACATCTTCTCCAATCAGCATTCAACTTTCTCACCTACCAATCGGTTTGAGTTTAGGTGGGGATTATCAGAATTACTACTTCATTCAACAGATTAAACACCTTTTTTCTCCTCCTATTCTCAGAATTATTTAGTTGATAGGTTACTGTACTACTGGCAGTGGTGGAGTTTCTATTGCGTTGAAAAATGCCTTTCTTCTAAAGACCTTTGAGGGATGGGTATAATTTAAAGAACGTATCAAATCATTTCATTTAAATTCCACTTGTATATCATAACTTCTACAATTCAAATGTATGAATAAAATTCATACATTATTGATATTCATCTATTACCTTCAAATAAAGGTGCTTTTTTGATGGAAAAATTCAATAACCTCTTTTTGAGAAATCGGGAAAACAAGTGTTTTACCTAATTAGGTTAATAAAACGCCAGATAAAACATGACCTCCAATTACACTTATCTTATGAAATGTGGATACACCTACAGTAAGACATCTATCAATTTTTGTACTTTATTCCGTAGGCAGAAGCTAAATGTAGATAGATGTACTTTATTCTGAACAATCCCCGTATTACTAAGTCACTAACGATAAGACAGTTTCTCACGTGAGAAGATAAAAAAAATGCAGATGAAACATTTAATTTTTACGTAATCCATTAAAATCACAAGTTCAGAGTACCTAGGTTTTACTTATGTAAAATGTATCAATACTACGGTTTTCAGTGGGTAAAACGACATTATACTCATGATTTTTTATTTACTTAATTGTTGTAAGCAAAAATGGACAAATATCACACTTGTGGGAAATCCGGTACTTTACCGAGAGTTCTTATTAGAATAAACTGGAGAAGAAAAAAAGACTCTAATGTGATTATCTCTTGTAGAAATAATCGTAAAAAAATATTAAAAATTCAAATTTGAGAAAAAAAGTACAATTACACCACACACACTTGAAAACATTTACTTGTTAGAACAACTTAAGATGCGAGTGTGAGACAAACGTTGTTCAGAAATGTGACAGTGCCACCAATTCGAGAAGTAATAAGTGTTATCTAATGTATTTTATTGAAATTTTTTCTTGGAACAGTATAGCAATGATACATTTTACACATCCATTTAAGGAAAGCATATTACTTACCAAGTGGGTAAAGTAAGGGAAGAACAACTCGTGGATATCGGTGGTTGTAGGCGAGCACTACGGCTCGTAATGAAGTTTCCACTCGGTGGGCTTATTAAACATATTATTTTTAGATTTAAATCAGTGGGTGAAGTTGTGAAACTTCAATGCTCTTTCTGAAAAAAATTGGTTTTTGTAAATTTTTTAACTAAAAAAATCTTTCTAAATCATGAATTGTAAATACATGTGCCGCGTGGGTATATATTTTGGAAAAAAAATCCCGTTATTTACACCACAAAAATCGGCACAATTTGTAAGATATATTGCGAGCTGCCAAAAGTCAAATCCACAGTTACGAGAAATGTTCATTGAAAATTTTTCGCTGTAAGCAATTATCAATTCAATCAAGTTTTACGATCAGATCATGCTGATAATGTTGAAGAGACTTTCATGAAAAACGTCTTGTAGAACAATGAGAAATTTTTTTTAATAATACCATATTATTCGTAAAGAAATAATTCTGCAGTTAGTTTCTTGGAAGGACAATACACGATTGTATCGCATCTGCGTTAAATGTCTAAAACCTCTGGCTTAGCTAGTAAAGGCACGCTAATGGGGAAAAGTTTTTTTTTTCCGAAAGGTTTTATTTTCTAAAGTTACTTCGACAAATTAGACCAATACTCAGCAGGTTAGTTTCTTTTCAAAATATTTTTAAATGTACACACATCAGTAATGAGTTTTGTATTTTGAATATACCTAATATAAATAGAGACGAGTTGTAGGTAGGTAATGGATACTTGGTATCACTACTTTTGCCTACATCTATAGCTATAGGTACCAACTAATCGCGTTATGGGACTATCCGGTACCTATTACAAATTCCTAGAAAAGCTGTTGTGATAAATTCAAAGCAAATCTTCGAAATTTTAAATGTTTCTCACAAGCGATTATCCACTTTGCAGGATTTTTCTGTTCCAATTCAACGTAACAAATTTTTCTATATTTTTAGATTTTGAACTTCTTAATTTTACGAAAGTTTTATCGCGTAAGTATTTACGATGGATCTACGTAGACGAATAGCACAATATTTTGCGTAACTCATTAAAAATAACATCATTAGAACGGGATTTAGAGAAAATATAGATAAGCATTTGTTTAAACGATTTGCGTCGTCGGTTATTGATAACAATGCTGAGTTATTCATAACTTCTGATTTCTTTCAGGTTTTTCATTCGTTAAGAAAGTGAAGGTGTGTTACCTAATATTCATTCAAAAAAATCATGCTGTTTTGAAATGTTTCGAAAAATTTGTTTCCTTAGTTAATATCAATATGGCGTCGTCTTTATGTAGGTCTGAAGTATCAAAATCCAAATACATATTGAGATGGTAACCTATTATGAATTATCTGCCATATTATTCGGACTCGCTTATTTTAGAAACTATTGCGAAGAAAAGCATAAGACGTTACATTTTTAGTGTTTAGTATTTCCTTCGAGTTATAAACATGAGATAATCGGCATCTTGTAGATAGGTATCTAACCTGTTATCAATAATCGGCCATATTGCTCCAACTTATCTATTTCTAACAATATGTTTTAAGACTGTAATGAGTAATTATCATGATGAAGGGATTTAAACATTACATTTCAGTGTTTGATTGAAGTTATGTACTCATTTATAATATAATAGATCTAATCATGTAGCTATAGCTGTTATCAACGATTCGAAGAAAGAATACAAAATATATGTATTTATTTTTTCCTGCAGAATTCACTTCATCAGTTTTCACTTTGCCATGTTTTCTATGCATGTTTCAGCATATCACTAAATAAATGTTGTTTATATGTAAGTGCTTGATGCTTTACCAAAGTTTAATGAGCGTGAGTTCACAACAAAGCAAATGGCGAAAAAAGTAAAAACTTCTCCACTTTACGCCATTTCCACTGCATCAACTTTCGTCTGAAGTGTGTTGTTTTAAGATATTTATAAACTCATCATGAAATCCAACATCACAAGAATTACGAATATCTCCGGCAATATCGGAAAATTCCATCCTTACTCAATTTGAATATATTTTTCATTCCGCAGTAAGGTTTATTACAGATTGTTATCACACAGTTCGAAAAGAAAAAACTATAGCAGATAACCAGCAGACCTGAGAAATACACGTGAGCATACCCACATGGTTAAACCACACAAATGCACATAAGACACGGTATTGATATAAATTTGACCTATGTTATCATCATTACATCAAAGTTCAAATCATTTTCCTACATAAAGCTTCCTTTTGAACTTTGATACTTCTGCAAAATCGCCATATTACTATTTCTTCAAAATCCTTAATTATAAATAAATTATTAAATTTATCACTTTTTAGATAAACATTTTTCGACAAATACGGAAAATTTCCATGTTAAGAAATACCTAAATATTACAGATATTACAGTACATCGAATAACAATTTTGATACATAAGTTCGCCGAAAAAAAAAAATCAACGAAAATTAATTGACACACATTTATTGAAGGTAACATAAAAATGATTGTACAGAAAACAGCTTAATATTAATCAGCAAATAAATTTAAAAAAACAAGTCACATAGAGAAAAATAAAACAGAATTGACACGGAATGAAGAATTGACCATTGATAGGAATAGGAAAATCGTAACTTAAAATCGATGGAAAAAGAGAAAAACAAATCACAGAAGCTAAACAAAGCGAAAAAAACTCATTCGCGTTAATTACCTGAGGCCTGAGACGAGGCTTAGTACTGCGTTTTAAAAGCAATAAAAGAATTTCTAATTTAACACTTTTTGTTTACTTTTTCGGAAAAGTCATACCTACGTTAACGATAAAATAACTGCTTCAATCCAAAAGATAAGTTGCGATAAGTCATGTTATATGAATTAACATCGATGGCACGTGAGCTTTAACAAAACGCATACGTAACCACGTGCCACGTATAATAATTTATCTCCGTTCAAAACACAAAAGTTATTCTAGGATAAATCATACATATCTACGTATATCGGCTCTCTTCAGTTTCATGTGAAAATTGGTAATTATGGAATTCGCGAATATTTTTTTCTTAATTTGATTTTCAATTTACCTATGTATTTGTATTTTGTTAGAACAATAGGAGGTGATGGCACGATTATTATTTTTTTAATAATCGAAAATTCGTATAAAAGGTTGTTTTCAAAACATCGGCGACAACACTAGAAAAGTCTTCTATTGACTAGTTACACCGACTAGGCACGTTCTATTATGATTTCTATAACCTTTGTGCTGTTTCAAATGAATGAATAACTTTAAATCTGACCCAACTTCACAATACTGATCTACGACAAGTCTATACCTATTCTTAGTCGTCAACAAGTTCTGAAAATGTGAACATCGTTAAGATTAAAATAATCATTTTAAAATTACTTAATTAGACGTATTTTCAAGGTGTCAGTGATTCCGTTAAGGGGCTTTTCAACTTCATGATTCATTGAGAAATCGGGTAAGCGATACTATAATTTTGTATGTGCTATGATTATTTCGTTTTGAAGTATTTTAGAAAATAGGTATAAAAGAACTATATCTATAGAAAGATATTTCACTAGCTTTCACATTATAAAATTTACCCACAAAAATGAAATCAAACACGCATATTTGTATTTTAGTGCCTCAATGAATACGTGTTTTTGCCGCACCGTAAGTATTTTAATAGCATTGCTGTTGCAATCATGCCACAGTAGTTCAATTCGAAAAACCAGAGTTGCAACGGACACCGAAGACGATGAATTTGCACGTAAAATAGTGCCGAAATCGATTTTCATCGCTCCTATGTTCCGATGTCCTCCTGGTCATGTTTTAAGTAATTATGGCGAATGCCTGCTTATCACTCGTATCAGTTTCGATGGCCAATATGCTTTTATTTTATCTCGGCTCAATTCTATGCTCGACGTGAACGGAGAAGTAATTAGTATACGTAGCAAAAAAGAGAACAAAGAATACATCACTAAGCCTCAACCCACGACAAATAATCCCTACGATTTTGACTTCAAACCGATAAGAAGTAGGTACGTGGAAGATGGTGATACCGATGGCCCGGTAAAAATTGGCATACCATACATCAAGGAAAAATTAAAGCGAGATTAAACATTAAAATAATTTAAACTTCTTTACTCGATGATTTAATTATACAGAGATTGAAATCACTTTATACGATTGTTATATCTGGTAATATTATCTGTAGTTATCAGTATTAAACTCGTACCTTATACGACATGTTTTAAATGCAAAACGTCAGATCAACGTCTCTTGGCATTGATGATAGGCTTTATTAATTTCCAAGTAGGTATTACGAACTACAAATATACGCACGTTTGACTTTCAAAGATCTAATATTATCATTTTACAAAAATTTCTGCGTAATAATAATTGAAGCGTTTGAATTAACGATAAAATTTTCACAAACCACCAATTATCGAGTTCATGTCTTTATGTTGAAATGATTAAAATCAAGAGAACGTTGATCTTTGACTTTTAAACTATTAATTTTAAGCGTAATAGTTGTATAAACGAACCATCAAGATCAAGTTGCACTTGAAAAAAAATTACATGAAAATTAAACAAAATTGAAAATTTTTTTAGTATTAAGAAATCTGCTTTCATTATGTTTAAATCTAATCAATTAATCCAATCCCTCAAAATAATATAATAAAAAAGAGGGGAAAAAACGGTAACATTGAAATATTTTATTGTCACTTGCTCGGTATAGATTTTCCTTCTATGGGCAATTTTTTGAAAAAATTATAAAATTTGATTTCCATATGGAATTTTATGCTGGTAATTAAACTTTTGAAAATTCAGGCATAGATAAGCGTATAATTTTAATTAAAAAATTTGTCAAAAAATTGGCTCGAAAAAGACCATAGGCCTGATATTGAAAGTAAAACGTATTTTATTAATAATCATGAAAGATCATCGACAGTCATATTTTAAATTTAGAAAAATTTTATATTACGTGAGGATTTTAATATGATTACATCAGTTATTAACCATTTTGAACAAAATAATTAGGTAACAGATAAATGTAAATCCCAATTACATCAGGAAATACCCTATACCTAATTAAGTAATCACCTACCTACTTGTCATATCATTTTCACGAATCCGTAGTACATTTGGTAATTGTACAAGTAATTTTATTTAAAATTTACTATTTTAAGGATATTTTGATAGTTCGGTAAATTTATAGTTTTTATAAAATAATGTTCATTTCAAATTTATACGTACGTAAAATATATGTGAATAAAACCTGTAATTATAGGAAGACACAATTTACGCTATAGTAGAAAATATCTGTGATAATATACGAAATAAATTTTTTTCAATTTCGTATGCATTAGATATTACTAGAAATACTATGAAATTATTTCAATTCAAAACTTCCAAGGTGAGGATCATTGCGTAGTTTTTTTGGAATCACTCAAAAAATCAACTTGAATTGAAATAAAATTCTATACTTACAATAACGCTTGAAGATCATAATAATACGTATACCAAGCGAAAACAGACCTGAAAAAAAATTGCATGAATTAAAAGAAGCATTCGTAAATAAATGACATGCGTTTTATTAAATGTGAATTTACCAATTCAATGATAGCCTAGTTTCTCATTTCAAGTAATTAAATAAGTGAACGACAAATATAAATGAACTCTTCATTAGTAAAAAATATTCCTGAAGATCAACTTGTTTTTTTTTTCAAAGTTGTATGAAATTATGTACCAATTTAGTGCAAATAATTAAACGGAAATTTATCCCAAATCCACTGTTTTTGGTTTACTCTGACGAAAGAATTAATAATCTCTTTTCTAGACGAAACCGCTGATTTCAAAATATATACATAATCAAGCTGAAATTTTAGCAAAATAGGTGCATTGATGCATTCAAAAGTAAACGACAAGTAAGGTACCTAATTCCATTGTCATCTTCACAATACTCGTTCCAGTTAGGGTATCTCTTTTTGCATTCAAGTTGGAGTTCTTACTGAGAAAGTAGGTATACATAAGGGTAATAATAGAAAAATGAAAGGTTGAACTGGTAAATCAAACCAACGATTCAATCATGTAAAGAATCCAGCCATTTCACTTTCCACAGTGCTAACACAATTATACACAAGCGCACAACGTGAGGGATTGAAAATAAACACAAAAGCGCAAAAAACGCGTAGCACAATATAAAACAAGGTGTTGTTTCGCACCGCAGTTAATTTCAACAAAAAAAAGAAAGGATTTCGAAGTATTCGTTCTTCTGGAGGAAATATACTCACTCGAGTTTGCTAGTTTGAAAAAAAAATCATCTTTTTTTCACTACATATCATAAGTCATATAAATAAAGATAGGTTTAGTCTTCAGTTTGAATTGATTACATGTTTTGAGAGTATGTTTGTAGCTTTGTTTGCCAAAAGAGGTGTTCTTAGTATTTTGTAAAAAAGAAAACGAAGTCAAACGTGCCACGTTGTAACATTTGTGGAAAGTAATATCAATAAATACACAGAAGATATGTAGGTACATATGTTGAGTCATTTACGATTACATCCCGTTGTAAATTATTTAGGTCAATTGGTAAAGATGTTAAAATGAGCAAAAGAAAAACAAACTTCGTGTATCCTGAGAAAAAATGAATAATGAAAATACCAAAACAAAACTGAACGAAATTCCCTAAAAAGCGAATACTAAATGAAATGCTCATATTTGAGATTAAATAAATACGTAAAATTTAGGATTAATTGAAACTTTCAAATAGGCAATAACACTAGGTACCTACTTTACTTACACTTACTACTTAACCATCGCATTAAAATCCTGTGAAAACTAAGTTCTTCACTCAAACACGAACATTTCTCATTGTACTTGTACTTATTACCCATTTCTGCTTGACCAACCGTAAGAACATCAGAATTTAGGAAAATGCTTGTTTCCAATATTTGGCGAAATAATTCTTTTTTCACGTAGTTTGTAGTTTGTAGATTAACCTAAATTTTATGCATTTATTTCGCCTTTATCAAGGGTAATTTTATCATTTGTACTATGAACAAAAACGTCGATTATTAAACCGAATTTTGTCAAAGTTGCCAAGCCCATTTAACCTTTTATCATTTTTATCTTTCATGAATTTTCCGATAGTTGCATAATACGTAGTATATTTCCAATCAACTTTTAAAACTACTACATTTTTTAAGAATAATGAAAGCACGTTCATTGCCCGTCACGTGATACGCCACAGTTCTTCGAAAGTTATTTCATAAATCTGTGTAATTACAGAAAATAAATAAAATTTATGAAGTCTCGCAGATAAAATAAAATACAAACAGTATTTAATGAGTATTTTTCCATCATCAGAGCTCATTAATCGGTGGCTTGTGTACGGATTCTTTGTTACCAGCGATGAAATCAAAGAAAAATGACAATCATAACAAAAATACCTACTATCACGAAAATGGCACCTAGTTCATCGAAAACCGTGAGCTGATTGAACGATGAAAGCTATGACAAACGTAACAGCGATGTTCTTTCTATCATCATAATGGACGAACTGGTACGTTATTAATTAAAAATGGAAGAATACAAAGAAATACGTAAATAGGTTTTGAAAAATTTAGACATGTCGGGAATACTTTTTGGAAACGTGTGTATAGTAACTTATGTGTGCTAGATAGATAACCAGGTGATAATTTTCTAAATACCAATTTACAATACGAATGTCGATACCTAATAGATTAGGTTTACTTGGCAGTTAATTCATGAAACCGACCTCATTTACATCTAAATTAATATTTATAAACCAGAAAAACATGAATAGAACTACAGTTAGGGATTTACGCCTACGATCTTCAAGCGTTGAAAAAAATCAGAACAAGAACAAATCGATGAATTAGCTAGACATTACAACGTTAAAGCGAATATGTCAAAAAGTCTCCTTCTTTTGTACAATCAGTGTGACGTAGAACTGTTCGGTTGATTACAGACAACAGATATAAATGATAGTGACTAAATTTGCAAATACAAATTTAAAAAAACCTGTTTCGAATGGAAATAAAAATTTCAATACAGCCTCACTATCAAATAAAAATTTTTTATCATCAAGTGCAGTTATTCCCGAATAAATAAGATAATTTATTTCATTAAGTAGTTGAAATAATAATATGCGTAAGAATAAATAATAAAATATTGGCCGATGTTATCACTATGCACGAAAAACTTCGCTATTATCTGAAATGAGACTTCAAAGAAACAATACGTATTATCGTAATATCGGCAGACTTGGATTAATTTTACATCACCGTTGTGTTACAAAACATTCTGAAGGAAATGGAAGTTTCTAAACTAATTAATTATCATTGATAACGGGTGATACAATATCGTGTGTCAGATGAAAGAACGAAAACGAAAAAAAGTTTCTTAATGAAGAAAAATTTGAAATCGTACAAGTAGGTAAGAGGTAAGTAATTAATTGAAATTTGAACATTTTCACGTAGACTTTCGTTCACGTCATCGACTACGTAAACGAAAATGCTAGTTTGGCGTAAATGAAAATAACATGTTGATAATTCGCATTAAAGAAGTAAAAAACATCTCGTGTTTTACGTTATATTTTCATCACACAGGAAAGCAAACGAAAATGACTGCAGTATGATTCACTAAGGTATTGAATTGTAAACCATATGTAGGTAGGTAGAGATACTAGGTACCCGAGGTTCCAAAGTTAACTTTATTTTAATACATTTTTTCGAAAAATTTCCCAGCACGAAAGAAATTAACGAGACTCGTAAAAATAAAATGATTCTTTTTACTTTAGCAATACTAATAAATAAATTCTTCGTTGAAATCAATAATGCGGCCCATCGATTGGAAACTAGTAATTTTCCATGGATTTCATTTTCTCTTTTTGCAGCAACCTTAACGTTTCTAGATAAAACGAAAGGCCGTTAAAGATATATAAAATGGTTGAAATATACTACTACCGATGTTCAGGTGTGTGAGGCAACAGCTTCGCAGTTATAAACATTTATCGAGGTAAAAGATGAAGTAATTTCACAAAATGAATCGTTCGAAATCTAATAAATTCGTAATAAAGCGTAAATATTTACGAAATCGATGAAAAATCCAATGACGTAATTGAATTTCCGAATAGTTTTCCGACTGTTCCTTGGTATTTCTCTCATTTCATTTCTTCGCCTCGTTTAAACGAAAAATCGAAAAAGTTTCTTTCATAACAGCGTGAAAAAATGTGTACAACATAGCTACATAAAACATATGCTTGAATTTTTCGCTATTTGTATTTTTTTTACAAATACGGAGATTGTTTAAATTCAAGTTTTCGACGAATTAACGTTCTTTAAGATCTTGCGTGGATAAATGTTACCTTTCCATTTTATTTTTCGATTTGTAAAAAACAAAAATAAACGTTATAAAGTAAAAGAGTATGCGCCAAAAAATGGCAATACCTTATTCATTTCACGAATATAATATTTACATTTAGATGTAAAATATAAATTTAATGGACCTAAAATTTCTCTGAGGTAAAAAAAGTGAACTTGATACGAAATGAAAAACGAAAGCACGTCCACGATTCGGCAAGATGAAATACCACAAAACAAATAGGTAACATGCGTAATCAAATGTTAGCAAAGACGTCATTACCCATTTTAGTAGAAACAAGAAGGGAAATAAATTCCTGAACATTTTGTTTTATTGATTTTTCACAGAACCTTTTAGAAAAATGTCACAAAGTTATTTTGGTTACGTGAAAAAGGAAACAATTCAAATAATTTGATGGAAAAATTTTACCCGCATTTCGGGTCATAAGATGCTTGATTTTTATGGTTTTGTCTCAAACTGAACTTTTTAAATTACTTTTTTTTTAAAAGGTATGGTTTTTCGATTTCTTAAATTTGAATATTTGTTGAGCATTAATATCTAGCTTGAAATTTCAAATAAACAATTTTTCTCTCTGTAGATACAAATTACACAGGGCAATGAAGTTTACTTCGCATTTTTAAAGAACTGCAAGAATTTAGTTTTCAGGTGTGTTGGAAATGAATCTAAAAGATGATATACCTACTTCTCTAAAAAGTACGGTGTTAGTTGGATTATTTTAATAATATTTTAATAAAAAGAAGTCAAGTGAATTCAAATCTGGTTCAGAGTAGATTTCGTGGAATATTCTCGAAAGACATTTAAAAAAAATAAGCTTGATTATTCTTCCTTACGTTGTTTTATGTACAAATGAATGTTGCAGAACTTCGCAATTTTCACAAAAAATATATCAACTACAGAAACTACAAATCTATTTATATAGTACTATAAGGAATTTTTCTATCACTTTAGTATTATATCCTCATTTACTTCTAGGATTCACTTTCGAAGCAATGAGAATGTTTTGTACATATGCGTATAAGATATAGAACAAAAAATGAAAATAAAAAAGCAATCTACAAGTAATAAAATAACATAAAAGCTCAAATATAAAATAAACACTAAAAACACTACAAAAGAAATAACAACAATATAAATAATACAAGCTTCAAAATAAATATAATGGTAAATAAAAGTGATATGATTGAATAGCACGCACAAGCTAGAAACTATCACAAACAAATGAACAAACTTAAGCACGAAGCAAGGGACGAATTTAAAAACTCCAGGCAATATCAATCTCAATAATTGTGCAATGATGTTTCTGTAGTAAGCAAGTAAAGAAGTTAAACATTTACCTTTGATGCATAAAACAAAGGACTTGAGACATCAAAGCAATAAAATTAATTAAAGCTGTGTGCAACGCAATCTTCAATAAGTATTATTTTCTCAAAAGACGTTTAATGTCTTTGTTCTGCCTCTCGATGTTGATGTCAGCTTTTTCTGTTTTATTTATTACATCTTCCAGCAAATGATTCTGTGAATCCAATTCCTGACCCAAGCCTTCCGCGAGACCTTGAACAAAAAATAATGAAATTAAAACGAGAAACTAGACTACGAATGAATTTTGATAAGAATAAAATATTAACCTTTGAGTCGTCCCAGTGAATTAACCATTTCATCTAGATTACGATCAATAGAATCTTGAAAATCGGCTGATTCGGTGGAAGACTTACTTTGACTAGAAGAAATGCCTCTGATACGTAGTGCTGAAATGAAAATTATTTTAATCCAGTGCGTAATTATTTCTTTTTCAAAAGTAGATATTTTACCAGGATGTTCATCTGCATCGATATTCGTACTAGCGTGTTCCAGAGCATTCTGTAAATGTCGTCGTGATCGCGGAGTCGCATCCATAGAAACTGATCGCGGAGATCTTACAGGTGCGCGTCCTTCTTTTTCCTTATCATCTGTTGATTTCCTACTGGTCCAGTAATTCTTTATACTACCAAAAATGCTCTGTAATGGGAAATAAATCATTTAGATGAAAATCGTTATTTTTTGCGTAATAAATAGAGATATTCAATTACCGAAATTCCTTGAATATGTTTGCTACTAGAATGCAAATTTTCATTTATCTCATTCAGCCTGGCATCTGTGTTTTCTAGTTGTTCCCGTTGTCGATTCAACTCCTAAAAACGATAAAATAAATTTATTGAGTTATTATTATCGAAAGCATGAATTTTATTGCAATCCAAGAGGTAAAAACTAGTACCTAGTTTCGACAAATTGCATCACAATTAATCGAAACCAAATCTATACTAATAAAAAAGATGTGCTTTTAATTTCAAGGTAACATTTGTTAAAAAATATACAATAAAAATTTACTTCTGCAGTAGCAATGCCAACATCTTCAGAATCTCGCAGCAAACTCAAAGACCTTTGAGTAGATTCCAAAGTTCTACTTTCTATTTCCAACTTCCTATTGAGTAATTGCGTTTTCTGGTCTTCCAAACTATCATATCTTTGTTGATAAGTAGCTTTACTTGATGAATCAGTTGAGATTCCCATGTTTCTTCCATATGGGCCAAATGATCTTGAAGATTTTGATGCATTTAAAAAAGTGTCATCGTCCACGTCGTCATCAACATCGTAAGTAGTAGCAGAACGAGTACTTGAAGAAAATCGCTTTTTCATAATTTTGGACGTTTTCTACACAACGTACATCTCGCAAATTCACTCACTAATCTTCAAACACTACTGCAATTGGCTGAAAACAACGAGATAAAGAACTGAAGCAAAAAACCCTGGCAGGTGGAGGTGATTCACGAAAATTTCCCATGAAATTTCGATTTCCCGATTACTTTTTTCGATGACGTCAAAACGTCGATTCGTCATTGTATCGTTTTACGACACTATGATTTTATTCCGGTAGAGTGTGCTAAATGTAAATCAAGTTGAAATGAGAAATTTTCTTTTTTTTCATTAATTTTCCTCTTTTTTAGATAAAAAGTGATCAAATCCATCTTGAAAATTAATCAAAATTTCATTTTAATTTATGAACAAAAGGTAACACGCAGTAATATTGTAAAAAATTTGAATTTGAATTTCTTAGAATTTCTCTTTTCTTTTTTTTTTCATTTTTCGTTCATTAACGAACCAGGCTGAAAAATTTATGCAATCTCATTTGAGTTTCTTGAGTAAATTCTTAAGTTTACTCGACAGTATTTGTAAACAATCGTGAACTCTTCCGTCGTAGAAATGGCAAATGGTTTCAATTTCGAAATTGTAGTGATATTGTAGATTAAATTTGGCGAAAATTATATTTTATTCCCCTTTCTTCTGTTATGAATTCTGCAAGAATTGTTGTTTACTTAGTGATGGATTAATATTGGTATCGAAAAAATGAATTCCTCTGATCATGGTAAGTAAACACATTTTTAGACGTGGTTTTCTTAGTAAATAAAACTTCTGCGTTTACGTTGTTATAAATTTTTACATATTCACCTTCTTATTTGAAATCCTTTCTAGAAGATTTGATGTGTTTTTTAAAAATAAAATGCAAATTTCAGAATGTAACGAATCCGATTTCGACGATGACAGTTTACCTATTTGCGCAAGTTGCCTTAATGTTATTACTGAAGATGATTATATTCACGCTTTGGATCAGTATTGGCATACAGATTGTTTCAGGTATACTTCAATGCATTGAAAAGTAGTTATGGAAATGATGACATGCTAATAAATTATTGTAGGTGTTCTGCTTGCGATATTTCCTTATCAAATTGGTATTTCGAGAAAGATGGTTTGTTGTTCTGCAAAAATGATTATTGGTCGAAATATGGAGAATGTTGTCAGGACTGCGCGCAGGTAAAGAATATAGTTGAGATGTAAAAAAAATTTATAGAAAAATCTATTTTCATATTTTTTTAAGGTAATTACTGGTCCTGTGATGGTGGCCGGTGAGCATAAATTTCATCCAGAGTGTTTTCGATGCTCGTCATGCACCGCATTTATCGGCGACGGCGATGCTTATGCGTTAATCGAAAGATCTAAATTATACTGGTAACTAATTTACTGATTTGTTTTCATTTCATCTAATTTTCCATAAATCCGAAATGTTTCATGTTCAAAAAATAAACATTAATACCATTTCCATGAAATTATTCTCGAAACATATGTGTGCCATATATGTCTTTATTTTTCTTCAGTACGAATATATTTTTCTCTTGTTTCAGTGGTCTTTGCTATAAACGTCAAATGCAACCGTTAAGTAAAAGTTTCATCGATCATCCATTTATAAGAAAACCTCATTCTATTCGTTTAGTGGAAATTCCTTCAACAACTGAGATTACTCGTGGTGTGAAATTAAGCATAGAAAATTCACGTCAACCGTCGATTTATTATGCTACGTCGTCTTTCCCCAAGTAAGTATTATGTTGAATCATAAGGACGAGTTTTCCTCGAAGCTTTTAAAATTCTATAACTAAATGTTTATCGGTCGTATTCGTTTCCACTAGTTTTTGTTTTGCTCTTATTCTTCCTCTCGATAGAGATTTTTTGGGGCAAATATTTAAATTCAGCCGGTCTTTCAGATTGTTACGCAATTTAGTGGATAAGGTGATACAGTTCGCAGCGTCATTCATTAAAGCGGTCTTTAAAGTGTGTTGCATTATTTCTCGATATAGGTACGAAAAAAATCCATTCGACGTAGCTTGTTATGCGTTGCTTATGTAAAATTCGTATAGCTTGTATTATAATTTTTTCTATAATGCATATCATCGGTCAGAAAGTTGAAAATATTGCATGTAAAAACCGATGAAAGACGGTAAATTTTTAATTTGCGTTTATACAAATCGTATTTCGAAAAAAGTCAATATCGTGTGTAATTTTTCGTAGAAAATTACCGTTTTTTTTCTCTCTTCGAGTTCATTGTATTGTTGGAAATTGCAAATGGGAAATTTCTAACAATAGCTCAGTATGAGCTTATTGCATAATGCTAAAATTTTGTTGTAATTATTACAATGTTATTAAGGTTGGTTGCAATTTTTCTTTTTACGTTTTCTTAGCGTGCCACTGTATTATTTCACTATTCACACGTCGAACTTGATACGACGACGCAACGTTAAAATTGATGGTATACAAATGTTGCCATAGATATGATTATATTATGATTGTGGATGCTTTCACGTACTTATTTACATCGAATATATTGTAAATAGAAACTATCCTTTTTATAAATCATTTTTTTTTTTAAATTATATGGTTTTATGTAAAAACACTTCCAGTCGTACGTCTGTAATTGCTTGAAAATACTCAATTCGCGAATTTCATCCGCATGGTTTAAAAAATTCTGTTTGAAAAAAAAGCGTTACGCATTAAACAATATGGTAGTGTAATCACAACGTGTAAATTTGTACATATACATTGCATGCATGTTTATCTGATCAATTAGTCAAAATAATTGATACGATGTTTATTTATTTGTTTAATACGCGCAGTAAATTAGCTCATATTAATACGCAGGCAATCCATTTACAGATTAGATTTAAGCAATGAAATCATGTCGTTACATATCGGCGATAAAATTCTCGAAGTGAATGGCACTCCCGTGAAAGATCAGCCCATCGAAAATATCGAGAATTTGATGCGTAATTCCAACAACGTTTTGCAGGTTTGTTAACGCTTTAAATAAGCCGACGAACGATTTCACATACGAATTTTGTTACAGTTGACGATCGAACATGATCCTGATTCAGCGACTCGAAATCCCCTAGATTTATTAGCCGTTCCGGCGGTTCTTCTAACGCAATCTCACGCAGGTATCAAAGACAAAGAACGTTTGTACAAACGCAAAGACGAAGGATATATTAGCGGATCGTCGAATCGGAATTCCAGACAATTGCGAAGAAATAAAGGTTCTTGTGCTCAGAAAAGATCCTCTTCGATGTCGAGAATCTCAGAAGGGTTAGTACCATATCGCACCATAATGCGATTCAGTCAATTTAACTCGAAAAATAAAATTATCAAAGTCGACATATGGAAGTCGATCGATTAAAACACGACAAGTTGAACGTGTCAAACGACTCTACATTTGGTAATATCTTCAAAATTATCGTCTTATCACGGTTTGTCGCATATTTCGCATTTTTGCGCGTAATTAACGCGACGTCGAGCGCGTTGCGTTGTTTACCAACGTTGATATAAAATTCACAAATCGGCCGGATCTTTACTTCGGAGTAGCAATTAAATCACGATAATACGCCCGGCTCGTTTAAACTCGCCGACTTTCTGCCCCTCTGTTTATTCGCCTGCTAAACAATTAGTCACACTTATACCATGAAGGTTGATAGGTTGCATCGTAAATGATCCGAGTTTTTTTTTTTTCGGTTTAGTTCTTGGTTAATGGTTTCGAATTAGCGTGTTTCAGCTGAAAATTATACATGTCTTGTAAAATTTTCACCTATTTTGCAGTCGTTTGGAAAATTTTGCGGAGAGTTAAAAAGTCAGTATGAGTTTATTATTCGCTAGAACTTCGACCTGGTTGGTTTCATTTTTTTTTTGGATTTTCTTGCGAAGAGCTTAATCGTGAGATGATTTTCTATGCAAGAAGATAGCATATATTTTTATTATTTCATTTAGTTCAAGGTTGATACACTTATTAAATACTTTAAAAAAACTCTTGTGCATATTATCAAAATTTAAAAAAAAATCTGTTGTTTTCGCGTTTTTTAAAAATAATATACTCATAATTACTTTTTTTGTATAGGTCACCCGTAAATACAGCAAATAATTGTGATTTGTCAAGAACCAAATCATTTCGAGTAGAACCAACCAAAAGTCAAAGGATATTTCGCGCTTCCGATTTAGTCAAAGGTGAACTCCTCGGTCAAGGATTTTTTGGCCGAGTTTACAAAGTGACTCATCGTGAGACTGCTGAAGTTATGGTTCTAAAAGAATTGTATAGGGTTGACGAAGAAGCTCAGAAAAATTTCCTAAAAGAAGTAATTACAGATTTTAGTCGAATAGAATATCACTTCGGTGAAAATATAAATTTACGAATTTTTTCATCGAAAATAGGTTGCGGTTTTGCGTAGCTTACATCACCCAAACGTATTGAAATTTATCGGAGTTTTGTATAAAGAAAAAAAATTACATTTAGTTACCGAATTCATATCAGGTGGTACGCTAAAAGAGTTGATACACGATTTAAACGAACCATTACCATGGCACCAAAGAGTAAACTTTGCCAAAGATATTGCTTCCGGGATGACTTATTTACATTCCATGAACATTATACATCGAGATTTAAATTCTCATAATTGTCTAGTCAGAGAGGTGAGTTAAATGTGGTTAAACATTTAATTGATTTTGACGTAATTTATTTATTTTACATAATTCCAGTTCCTATTTTAGTAGTGTAAATTTTCAATATTGAAACCTACGGTAGCACTGTTTTATATTGTATTTTTCGGCAATAATTTTATCGCTTTTTTTCACCGGTTTTCCTTTGCGTTGATGTTTTAATCACTTGTTTATTGTTGATTTGAAGTTTTACGTTGAATTTGATTGCGTTTCATTGACGTCTTGCGTCGATTTTAATAAATTCCTAATCAATCAACTATCAACAGGGCATTAATGGAAATACGTTAATTATGTTTTTAAAATGCGATATTTCACACGATAAAAGTGTAATATTTAATATAAAAAATATTTTATTTCGTTTGCCTCGATGATTTAATGTTACACGTCGTGTTTCAGGATAAAACTGTAGTTGTAGCTGATTTCGGGCTCTCTCGTATTATATCGCAAGGTGTCGGAGGGCAGACGAGTTCACGCGTGTCGGGATTGCATTGTGTGAAAAACATACCAAATAATAAGTATTGCTCGAAAACTATTCCTCGCAATGGGACGGGTTCGCGACGACATGAGCGTAAAAAACGTTACACCGTTGTCGGAAATCCGTACTGGATGGCACCGGAAATGATGAAAGGAAATAAGTACGACGAAAAAGTCGATATTTTTTCGTTCGGCATTGTCTTATGCGAGGTAACGAATTTTCGTTATGCGGATCAAGTACGGAAGACATTTTTAACGAGTTTTTTTCATTTAAAGATTATAGGACGTGTGCAAGCGGATCCGGATTATTTACCGAGATCGTCGGATTTCGGATTGAATCAAGTAGTTTTCAGAGAAAAATTCTGTACTAATTGTCCAGAAGCGTTTTGTGAAATTGCTTTTTTATGTTGCGATCTGAATCCGGATAAGAGGTGAATGTTTGTCATATGCTGCTGGATGATCACAAGATACCGTGTTAATTTTTACTTAATTTTTAGGCCGCCATTTGAAATTATGGAAGTTTGGCTGGAAGGATTAGCCATGCATTTATCAGTTGGTGCTTTACCTCCTCAGGATTTAGAATATGATATTTTACATTATTCTGGTAAAGTATTCTATATACTCGATTGAAAGTTAATCGTTGATATTTAGTAGATATGTCTTGTGTAGGACGAGTTGATCAAATATCAGAGCCATCTACTCCGGATATCTGCTCGACATCGCCTCCTTCGTTGAAACCGATATGCGAGTCGAATATCTCCACTACGAGTTCATCCACTACCTCGATCAACGATCGTAGATGCTCTGCACCAATAGAATCTACTGCTCTGTGATTTGAATTATTTAAAAAATATCTTCAAGACTAAGAGACGGTAGTTTATTGGTGTACCGTACTTATACGCTTAATTAGTGATAAGATTTTTTTTCAATTTTTCTTTTAGTTAGCTTTACTTTTTAATCACGATTTTAAAAGCAAAACGCAAATTGGTGCAATTTTGAATTTTTAGTATTTGTAGTGAACATTCCTTTTTTTGAATTGGTTTTGGCTTTACGTGTTGAATTTTTTAATGTTTATTTTTTAATTGTTTAAATCTTGAATCTTTTTTCCTTTTTTTAACTAACATCTCAACAGTTTCGAATTCGTCCATTTAAGTTAGATCTATTCAGTATTATATCGTAAGTTTTTTTTAATTCTGTATTTCGTTATTTGTGTTTTGTTTTTGTTTTTTTTTTTGTTTAGAATAACATTAGATTTTTTGAGTCTGGAATCATACTCAAACTTACCTTCGATAAATCATGAATTTGTGATTTTTTCAAGTTATCGTAGAATTTTTCAAATTATTTGAATAATTATAGACTGACGAGACACTCGAGTGTCGATACACTTGAATTAGCTTGATCGTTTTTAAACGTTAATTAACAATCCGTCACATTCCGTTCATACTTCCCATTTCTTGCCATTTTAAATTTTTTGTATTTATTTCTTGATAATGTGCGCATGTGTGTTTTTTTATACGTACGTGTTAAAGTTTCGTATTACCAATAATATACCTAAGTGAGTTTTTTTTGTAAGTTATAATTATTTTGTGTAAAAAAATACAATCGTCAACCTGTTGAGAAAAAACACGCTGAAAAGGCTTAAAAAATCGCAGCGGTAATTTGAGACTATTCGCTGTGTAGTTTTTTCCGCTCAGCGGAATTTAAAACGTTTATTTTTTTCCATGGCGGATTTGAAAATCGCTTCTTTTTCCATTGGACGAAATTCGACGCAATTTTTTGCAAGGAGTGATGTACTCACTGAGAAAAATTATGTCAAATTTCATGCAGCGGAAAAAGAAGCGATTTTTAAAACCATATTCGAAAAAATTAACGTTCAACGATCAGCGGAAAAGAATTTCATATTCCCGCCGCGACTTTTTAACAGCGGGTTTTCCCCCAAGGTGCGATTTTTGTTACGCTTTGATTCACAATCAGATTTTTTAAAACCATTTCTTGCTGTTATACTTATGTAGTAGTTATTAGTTAGCAGTTAGCTTTATTAGAGCAATAAAGAAATAAAATAGGTAAACTTGGTTTAATTAATTTTGAAGATTTGAAAAGACACGGAAAGAAAACAATAGTGTTCCTAAACCGTTTAGCAAGAGATATGCATTCTCGAAGTTGATAATAAATTAACGTCGAAGACAGACGCGTTGTATTTGGACGATATTTTTAATTAAAAAATTAAAACCGATAACCCTTTTTTTCTGGGATGACATCGGGTAGAAATAATTTTCCGTAAATGAAGTATTTATGTGCGCGGAAAAGGCGTTTCAGGTATAAGACAGAAACGGTGCCGTGGTGTCGGATTAAAATATAGGTATAAATGCACCCAGCTGCGAATATTTTCTCCTTCATTTGTTTTAACTTTGTTTTAAAATCAGTTTTCGTTTGTTAGCACTACCGATTCGCCCACAACGAAAAACGGCGCGGTTTGTGCACGCTCTAGGAGGTCCGCTGGAATACCACGGCATCATCGTTCAAATCGAATCTGCTTGCGTTTGACTATTTACATACGAATTGATAATACCAATATAGTTTTTAATTTAAAATAAAAAAAAAGATGATTAAACCTTCAAACGGATTTTAGTTATTTATGGTATGGTTTTCCATTCGGAAATTGGTAGCGATAAATTCGAATTTTAACAGCGGTTTCCCATTTAGCGTTTGAAAATTTAAGAGGTGATGGTGAAAAAATCAAGTACAGTAGTGATCGTTTCGAATAATGAATAATCTCCAACGGTGCACCTTGTTATAGTCACCTTTGGTGGAAAACTTCATCGGCGAAATTTAATCTCACAAGTAGTGTAGGTATTATTTTGCGATGCGAAAGTAAACTACGATTTGGTTATCACCAGAGGCGATTTCTTTGATAACGTTGCTACTTCAAATGGTACAAATTCAACTATTCCTAATCCGAATTAATTAATACCCAAGAAAATTAAATTCAACGTTTAAGTACCGTATTTACTTTTCGTCATTATTTAGCCATTAAATTTCAACAAGTTACTATTAAAAAAAGTTCAATATGTGAGCCTGGGTTTTAAAACCTGCAATTAGCTTAGAAATATAAAAGTGAAAGCAAGTAATAAACTACCTGAGTATTTATTTACAATGTATTTATATTTAATGCGTCACCTGGGTAATTAAATCGGAGATTTCGGGTGGTCGATTTGACCTCATCAACGTAATCAGTGTATTAAACCAGTCTTATCAGTGTTTTAAAATCTAATAATGTAATCGAGATTTTTTTTCTTCATTGAAGAAAGGTTTCCATATAATTTGGTGGGTGATGGTGTTGATAGGCTATTAATTACATATTCTCGCATTTGTTAAGTAATATAAATACCTGCTTATTAATTGCTTTTAATCAATATACCTACTGTACGTGTATTCTTATTCAATTATTTTGATCGACGCGTGAACACTTGAATATCATAATTACCTATATCTACTTTGAGTATTGAAAAATATTTCACCTTAGTCCATAAACTTACAGCTTATCGTGCAGCGATCAAATTAAGTTGTTTATTTTGATAAGTGATGGATTTGAAATCGTCAAGAAGAATGCAAAAACATACCTATTAGATAAAGAATCACGTTTACTTATTTTGTAAATAAATTAATTACTTAAGTGCATAATTACTTTTAACGTTTTATCAACAGGATTGAAATTTTTCATTTTGAATTGAGCATAATTATGTACCTATATTTAACTTGCAGATAATATTGGTGATATCAACAATATTGAAAAGAGTTATTAAATTTTCTGTTAACATTTCCACCAAAGATACGAAATATTGTCATCTCAACAAGCTTTGCTTATAGAAAGTAAATATTGAGATTCTTCCCACGTTATAGCGTGTAAAATGCATTGTTGCAATAAATTATAATTGTAACGTCTGAGGTAATTTTAACGCCATAATTTTATAGTTATTAAACGTGATCGGTTAATAGTTGAACTACCCTTGTGTATAGTGAGATCTTACGACCGCCTAAGATTATCCGCAGGGAGTCCGAGTCTTGGATTTCTCGATCTCGTACAGGCGCCACTGTCAACATTTGAACTCGTTCAATCATAAATTGTTTGACAGCGATGGATGGAATATCGCGCCTTCATTTTACCGAATATCGATTTGGGAATGTAAAATTTATTTATCGGGTTACTGTACTCAATACTTACGAATCACTTTTGAGTGGTTAGTGAAGGTTTGATAGCTGATGTGTACATATGCAGAAGCGTGGGAGTAAACGTTTATTCAATTCGCTTTAGTAAGATTTTTCAAGCGAGATTTTTCACTTTTTGTGTTGCTAATAGTCGTCAGCATCGAAAATGTGTTCTTCTTTAAGACTTATAGGTGCCTGCTTGCGATTGAATTGAGGCAAAAAAATTCAAGCAATATTCGCTACCTATTCATAATTAGGTAGTGATTAGCTGACATACTTTTCATAAGTTATATTACAGCATATGTAAGTAGGTAAGTTACGTATCACGAAATGTTGACGCTGTACTGATTTAATCATCTAATGACAATTAGAAATCATAAAAAATGATTTGTTTATATCGATATAACGAATTCAAACTAGGTATCACCTTCGTTGAACAAACGAAATTTGGTGACTGCGGCTAAATTCTTAGCTGACATTCTATTTGTTTAACATCTTTATCAAACACCGTTCATCTTCATTACAGACGGTAACCCAAACACGATCGTATCATCAGAACAACACGGATTCGTTATTGATGGTAACGATGTTTCAGAAATAAACTGTCATTAATTTAATAGGGTTAATATGTACCGACAAAAATTTTCGTGTTTTTTTCTGTATTTCTGAAATTATATCGTAGACATTTCCACGGTTTTTAATGTCACCTAAAATCATGTTTTTATTAGCATCACATCGTATTGATGGTAAATTACATGATTTCAAGATTCAGATAGTCATTCTGTGCTACCTATTTAGTTAGCTTCGAATTATCTAACTACAATCTTTCACTTAAACGGTGAAATTGATTACAAGATGAAGTCATTTTCGGTATTTGGTAGGTAGCTGCTTAATAGAAATGATATTTTTTCGGTTCGTTGACGGGTTGATAATTTTACTTGAAACGATAGGTGATAAATTAAAGTTTTGTAATTTAAATAACGTTTTTATTAGATCATTTTTGCATTTAAATGAAAATATTCAACTTGTTAAATAACTCGATTGATGTTTAAATATCAAGGTAGATTTTGTTGATTTATTTAATCCAAGTGTATTTTCCATGTCCTTGAAAATATTAGAAATAATTCAACTCGCGCTAGTATAATTTAACAAAACTATGGTCAACGATAAAAGTTTTTTCAAGCTATACATCACCGTAAATAGATTTGTAATGCACAATATAAATTTTATTGCATGAGTATAAAATAATAGGAAAAGAAGTGGAATAAATTCTCAAGTACTCGTTAACGAGCTATAGCAAGTAAATCATCACACAAGACATGAAGCCGTGAAGCCATAAAGTACTCTAGAGTTGTTTTCATTGATAGTCTGTTTCAGCTACTGTACTTCATTTCTAAACAGATCTGCATTATCGTTTTTCACTTCATTTCTAGAAACTTTCTGAAGTTACAACTTGTTAACGGTAATATGAAACATTGCTACTTTATGGTATCAGAAACGAAGAAGTGGCGAGCTAGTGGAAGTGGTGATTTGCTACTGTTTGAGTTATAAAATGTTTGTTTACTTATGTCGGCACACAAATTGTTAAATGATACATTAAGCTTTACGCTTGTTTTATTAACTATTGTAAGTATGTTATATGTATGAGCATTTTTTTCAGGTATGAAGAAATTTATCAAGAAAATTATACATTAAAAATTTTTGTTTTCAAAAAAATTACATACTTATTCCAATGAATACATTTGAAAAATAACAAAAAGAATGTTTTAGTCGAATTATTCAACAGAGATATTATTGAAGTATATTTTTCGTCTATAAAATCATACTTTAACGAACATAGGTAACAGCTTCCTTATTTACCTAGATTTCGAAATATCAAAATAATTTTCATTTCATTCGCTGTGCTCAGAATACTTTTCGAAAAAGCGAAATTTCCACGAACTATTAATGAACCAAAATGAAATAGTTTCTAGTGTTGGGTTTCATATTCATTCATTTTTTTTTATGACAACCATTCATAAAAAAAGATTCATTCACGAATGGGTAAACCAATTACTATTACGTTCAACGAATATTTATCATAGCGTAGTTGATTACCTGTGGTCTTACACAGTGGGCCCTTGCCTGAGGCTTATCTTATTACCGTGGATCCCAGTTACCGAGCAGGTATCTTGGCGCCTGACCAGTATTCGTGTAGTTATTCACTAACGCCCTTTTAAACATTTCCGCTGATAATCATAATTTATACAAGTATTAAAATGGTACCTTGTTAACACGTTTATTGGCTATTTACCCCCTCTGCTTTTCATTCAACTCGTGAAAATTCTTCGTCTAGAGTATTTTTTAATTATGCGTTTGGTAATGCGATGAAACGTATTCGAGTATTTATCGTCGATCAGAGATGAGATGAATGTGTTCGTTCACATCCTGTTCTCGAGGTATTGCCGAGGTGATATGGTAAATGGGGTATTATGCATTAACTCGGTGTAATTAGGATTTTGGACGTTGAGAAAAGTGTTGAGGTATTACCGTTGATGATGTATTCTACCATTCAGGTATTTCGTAATATTAACGTGTGCCTTCAAATGGATCGTAGGCAACTTGAATAATATGTTACCTGACAAGCGTTGAAGAGAAGGTGAACTAAGAAGTGGCTCAAACGCAAACTCAAACCATATCGGTTTAAAAGACATTTACATCCTCTCGTCTTTCCCATGTTTAAAAAATATATATCTATATTGACGTATCAGCTTCAGCGTATAGCTACGTAACTATTTAGGACTTGTCTACTTGGTATCATATTCGAAGTTTCGAGATAATACGTAAATATAGCAATACCTACATATTACGAAAATAAGTACGAAAAAACGAAACTCAAGTTTAACAACACTTGAATAATTACGTTGAAATTATTCGAATTTTTCATCAGATTAAGAAATAAGTATCTAATTGCTGTTAAAAAATACCTATTATTATCAATTAACCGAGCGATTAAACTATTAGCATAAGATGTAAGTAGAAAACCCACACTGCTGCATATGATTACATTCATTAATGAATTCTATTACGCCTTTCTTCTCGGCTGTTCTCGGCAGACGCGAGCGTTGAACGTTGTAATCGAAAAACAATCGTCGACTAGCGTGAGAAAAGATAACCATGAATGTAAAATCGAAATTAATTTCCAAAAGTTGGAAGTATTTAGTTTTTTATATTCCGTTCACGTTCGATAATTCGGATATTCGTAAGGAAAAAAATGAAAAAAACTTCAATACGCCCACAGGCCAGGACATGTGCTCGTAATAAACTGAATAACAATTCACCTGCTTATTAATACCCGGAGGCTGGAGGTTAAACTAACAGTATCAAATCTTAATTACATCTTTAAAAATATTGAAAGAGTCCACATGAAACTAACACTTTAACAGTTTGGGCAGGTTGAATTGGTGTGTGTTTTTTAGATTGGAAAATTGTTTTGTAATTACGGGGTTGGCCAACGCTTTAAAAACTAACAACAGAATGAGAACCTTCATCACGTTGTCTAAATTGAGGTAGGCGCGTCATTCCAGCTCCAGGATAGGATACTTTACTTATCTTCGGGTACCTCTACCTATACGAGGAGATACACGAACTACCACTTTTTTTCACGTTTCGTACCGTACGCGTGAATGCGAACTTGGATGATTAATTATTTTTGATTAATGATCTGGTTACCATGTGATGGTTTCAATTGGCAATTTTTTACTTTTTATAGAGACGAATCAGAGCTGAATAAATTAATAGTTAGACGTGTAAATTAAAGTATACGGCTTAGTCTCAAGTTTTTAAATTACATTATAATAAATTTAGGATTCAAGTGGTCATATTTATTGCACAAAGAGTTCGTTCTTATAGACATTACACCTCTAACAAAAACGTAAATCATCGCCGTTGATTTCTACATCAAAATTCGGGCATCAGATATAGGCAACTTATTTAACACGAGTAAATACATAAGAGGTCATCGCTACATGCAAGCATACTTTACTAAAATTAAGAAACAACTCATGAACGTAAAGTCACCATGAAAGAAACAATCACAAAATGACCTACGTATTGAAAATTAAGTCACTAATCACCTCCGGGGTACGGCTCCACGCAGCACTTCATCGTCGAACTCCGGACCCGCCGTAATTTTCGATAATACCATCAAAAAACCTAAGGCGTTCGAGAAACCAGAAGTTTTTCATGCCGTGAAAATTTCACCACCACCAGTTTTATCTCTTTTTAATAACATATTAGATTAACTAGAGTGTTATTTAGGCTAAAATTGAGCAGGAAAAGAGCGGATGTTTATTTTTTAAAATAAAAGCACCTTGCATTGCAAAACCTGGAATTAAAATCCGGGAAAAACAAATATTTTAAGGCGGTTGTTATCAGATGAGCAGATGTTAGTAAACCTACAGGTTTAGTTTTAAGGTAAGCTTTGTAAATAAACTCTTTTTCTTTACAAATGGACATGAAACCGATTCACATCAACTTGCGGCTACCGAATTGTGATTTTTTTAGAAATCCACGTTATTCTTGACGCGGTGTCGAATTTCAAAGGTACGAGGTACAATATATATTGTGGTACATTGTTCTACATAATTATGCGGAAATCTCCAATCAATCAAAGCAGATTGATATGTTTGACATTAATTAGGTGTAAGAAAAATACTTGTCAGATTTTTTCATTCGAGTCGAATGCGTGGAAATTGTGATTTTTACGTTTGAAATCGCATATTTTGCGTTGGTGAACTGAAAATCAGATCGGTTAAAAATACTTTGCAAATTTTTCATGCTGAGTTTTGTTCTTTGTTTGAATTGTAAATTTTCAATTTGTACATTTGTACGTATTTTAGCATTTTATTGTAGATCACCAAGTCGAAGTATTAGGATTGATTTCTAACTTCTATTTAGGATACAGGATGAGCACAATGCAACCATTGCAAATTGTTTGTTCCTGCTTGGTTTCTAATTTCAATGGACGTATCTGTCATGTACGTTGGCTACACTGATCTGTTATCAAACCATGTTAGATATTATTATTAAATAAATATTCATTCAAGTGTTCAAATATATAATAGTATCATTATGGCTTTTACTGTCTAGTCATCAGAAGTTTCTCTTAATCAAAATTATTCGCGTTTAAGTGAAATTGTTTCACTGATGTGAAGGAGATTCTCCTGGTCTGAGATTCGATTTGCAAAATCTCGCGGCAATGAATATATTCATGATTTAACGCACTCTATGAAGAATAATTAATCGAGAATTTTTATGAAACACTAAAATTCCTAATTCCTATCCAGGGAACTAAAAGAGAAACATAAGTGCCTAAGTGGACATGAATTAATCCTTCAAGACTGAGCCGTCCCTGAAGGGTATATTCGTATTGGTTTTACTGGAATAAATAAAACATCTCTGTACTACCATTCGAACCTTTCAGTAGATCGTTCAAAACCTCATCTTAAGTTTGGTGCCGAAGTGAAATTAGATACGCTGCTTTATGAACTGAGAAATTTTCACGGCTTATTAAAATAAATTTTCAAATAAGTCAACAGCCTAAAAAATTGCGTAACGACACGGATTAACAATGTTGTTTGTAATTTTCGACGCTATATCTTCATATTTATGTAAATAACTTAACTATTTCGAATGATCTTCGATGCAGTACCGTCGAAGGGGAACTGAAGATATTTTTTTGATGCTTCTGGGAGGTCTGGTACGTCTACCAGCTCGTTTTCAGGTTTATTTGTTTGTTTGCTAGAAAATGGGCGTCTTTTTCATCTCGTGATGACGGCGAATACCTAGTTATCTACTTGCGGTCTGATGGAATTGATGCCGTCTCAGTTATGTTATTAGTACCAGTTATATCTCCTAATGAGAGGTGTAATCTTCATAGGTTAACTCATCCGAAACGGATACCGCGTGTTTTCCCCTTCCGTTCATCGTTTTGTAATCACTCTATAACAAGACACTTTTATATGTGTGTGTTTTTTTATTCAAAAAAAATATATTGATAGAAGAGCGTGTGGTTATACATAGGTGAGAGGATTTTTTTTCTCTCATCTGTGAAGGTAGGTAGGTACTCTATAACGAGTTTCGCGCATTATTTGTATACGTATAATGCAACGTTTCGTGTAATTTGTCTAATTAATTGATTACATAAATAATGAAGTAGTCGTAGACTGGATTGATTTTAACGATTAACTCTATAATCGTGTTCGCATTAAGGTAAGCTTATTCAACCTATTAGAAGTCATTTCCGATACAAAATAGGTTCTGACAAATGTTCATACTGATAAGCGCATTTGGCGAATGCCAATTTAACAGATGATCGCCGTTTATTATTAGCAATAAGAATTCATCACAACAGTTGGTTATCCTGCGCGAGTATCCGAGGATATGAGGAAATTGGATGCAAAAAAATAGTTTGGTTCCTTCTTATCTTTCGAGACAATCATCTCGATATATTTTAGACATTTTTCCAGCCATGTTCAAGCCTTCTTAATTGATATGCAAGATTCTTCCTGCTGACAGCACCTATCATGAGCTACAGAACCAAAATACCAGTACACCTGTCTTGACTGATGTACATTCGGAAGAATTTTTGACGAATGAACTGACGTTAAGATATTCATCTATAAAATGGCGGCTACGAAGTCAACTTTCATTTGTTCGCTCGTATCACGCGAAGCTTGTTGACATTATACCAAGATACCGAAGTGACTGACTTTAGTGATGAGCTAATACCACACACTGCAGTTGAAATCCTATGAAAAATTATCTCATGTATCACGTATTAGGTATTACTTACTCTCCAGTATCTTTCCCACGTTCCCCAATATAAACGTTAAAACATACATTGGAGCTTCATTTAAATTCCAATAAAATATCCCATTAAGATCATAACCAAGTACGAATACCTTCAAGTAAAGAGGATTCATAGGCAAAACGAGTTTGAAAATTATTGCAAACTAGATAGATGGCGTTCAGGTTCAGGAAGTGAAAAAGCAAATTACCGCCTCCGAGTAGAATTCAGTGCAAGTTGACATAGCAATTTACTCACCAAACAGCATAACTTCATCACATTGTATGGATCTTAAGTGGTAACATCGGAGTGTTAAAAATTGTAATCAAAATGTATTTTATGGTTTATTTGATCGACTGCGTGCGCTTATAAAAAATAAATACAAAAAAAAAACAAGGAAAAGATAATTACTATCATCTTTACCGAGATAAATAAGCCAACGATTGCGGAGGCGCTGGTACTCGTACGCATTTACTCAGGGTTTCTCATCATTCGTTGATTTCTTAATCAAATACAATGAAATTAGAAGTTATTTCTCGTTTGACCGCACACACGCTGATTGCGCCAGATTCATCTCTAATTTAGTAGATTATTAAAAAATATAAAAAATTATCAACGTAATTTAATGGCTTCGTAGGAAACTAGTTTTGTGGCGTTTTGATTAAATTCAATTAAAGGGTTGGTAGCCGGCGTACGTTAATTTGTCTAACGGAAGAGTCGAAAATTGAAGTTTTAAATTGATGTAAAAGAGAAACAATGTAACCTATGTGGTCAGCTTGTGCGTGCATTAAGTTTTACGAAAAAATACAAAACTGTTATCATACAAATTAAAGTGTATATCATTATTTAGGTAGGTACCTACTTAACAACTAACCCTATTTCTATTTAGACGTTATACGTATGTAAATGTATGTACATAATTACCCACATACAAAGGTGTAAAAAAAAAAATGAAAAAATATAAAAATTATTTCGAACTGCTACTGGTCAACACAATTGAGCGAGTAGAAATTAATTCATAGAACACACAATAATACGTATTAGATAATTTTATACTTAGAAACAAAAAAATTTATTAAATATAGTTACTTAATAAACAAGTAATTTTAATCCTGTTATAACAGGATTAAAGTTACTCATTTTTTTCTAAATTGATAAATTCAAAATTTAGCATTCATCAAAAGTATTAACGATTCTTTCGTATTCACGAAATGATTCATGCAATGAACGTACTAATGGGGTAAATTCTGAACCCTTGTGAAAAAAACAATACATATAAATTATGATATAGATGAATATTTGCAGGTTATTGAGCTTGAAATGAACCCCTTTAAGCGGTTACAACGGAATGAAAAATCGCTGATTTTTATCTTCGCCTAGTTTCCCGTACCCGCTACTTCAATGATATTAACCAACTATAGCTATCGGTATTTGAACATGATGCAACCAATTTTCCTACTTTTGAGCAGCACGCTTAACGAAACACGTTTGCCGCAGCACGTGTAAACTATAACGTAGTTAATTTATAGGAAATTTTCACGTTGCGAACACCATAGCAGTAATTAACCTCTGAATAGTCCTTGAACATTAATTTGATCTTTAACTGTTCGACATAAATTTATGATTTTTGATTCAAGATTTTTGTAAATATATCAACTGAGAAACCCTATGTTTGCAGATTGATGTTGATAGTCGATTGGGTGGTCTATATGGCCCCAAGATGTACTCAGGCAGGCACCGAACAACCGGCTGCCGATGTTTAAGCATGGTCTGTATGGTGACGCTTAATAATAGTGTAAGGGCCTCGGATGACAGGTAAAACCAACAGTTATATATCAGGAAGGTGAGGCTTGTCAGTGTGCCCCGCCCATCCAGGCACCCCAACACGATACCTCGTCTTACACCGTCTCGTATCCATATCTTCATAATCTTCGTTACCCGGCACCTTTTCCCCGTTCTATACTCGTGATTAGTGTCGAGTTCGTATTACAACAGTTAATTAATGATCTTTTAATAATCAAACTGTATATGTTTATGATGGCTTGCAACGCGCTTTAAAGTTTTTTTTTCCTTTATAGTACATTGTACAGCAAAGAGCTGTTGTAATTTACGCCGTTGTAAAATCTACAATCTTAATAAATCGCAATTGTCATTTAATGCAATTTCAACTTACACAGCGCGCCGCCAGTAAAAAACTTGACACGTACGTGCTTCAAACATTATCTCGTACTTAACCCAAACAGTTAATGATTTTTATATCCTTCTTATTGGGCGTGACGCCTATCTTTTGTTAAGAAGTCATCTCAGCTACTATGCAGTATTAATGGTCCGTTTTGAAACTGAATAGTTCGTTCCAAATCATCATGTCGCTATGATGTCTCGAAAACGAATTGTAAAATTTGTAATGCTCACCTACTAATTCGAAAGTTTTTTGATTTTCATGTTAAAAATATTATAGAAAGTGGATTCTTCGAGTTGATAAACCACATACGTGTATTATGGTTCACACATCACATATCTTAGCTCCTAAGTTGAAGCATTATGCAACCAAGTTAGCATGAAAATCGCGAGTCACGGAGACATTTATCTTTACCGTTGCGTTAAAGCGGCGTCAGTCTGTAAAGGTGATCTTTTTTGTTATATAGGTAACAAATTTTATCTTCCAATTCGCCTATTAATTTCTTTGACGAAGCATTAAGAAGTTTCGAAATTTCTTTCTTTTAGTGTGTTTTAGAAAATAACAGGATATTGACAAATAACTGAAACGAATTACTGACTTATGGCCGACTTAATTCTACGAAAACGTGGTCAATGATAAGACCAAAGAGTACCGAGCGTGTTAACGTAAGAAATTCGCGGATGAATTAAAGCGTTTACCTTTAAACATACGTAGGTACTAGGTAATCCATGATAAACATATGTGTGACGTTTGATGATATTATGACATCAAGAACAGCCACAGTGAAGCGTAAATTTCATCGCATGTGTTTGTATGAAAAGCGACATGAAGGCGCTATTTAGTACAAATGTCACATTTTGTCACGGGTAATAATTTTGTAATTTGGCGGCGTACAGGTTTCCAAGATGCGCCCGAAACAACTACAACGTTGGCATCGTACCAAATGCAGAAAAAAACTTCGATCCTAATCAAAGTGTTATTTTTGTAAAAATATGAATCAACTGTATATCTCGGGTAAAGTTTAAAACTATATGAACGTTTGAAACTACAAAAAAAAAATTAATTGCTTGAATATAGTTTCGATTTAAAATCATATTGAAGAACTTTACTACAAAAGGATTCACATTCGAAATAAGTAATTTGAAGAATGTTTAAGCCGAAGAATACTTACACCATATTGATTAGACTCAATCGACAAATAAACTTCATTGCCAATCGACATTGAAGAATTCTTTCACGGTTGGAATGCTATTTCAAAATGAAATCATATCTATCCATATTTGTGATATTAAGTACCACTCTTATACTATACACCATCACAAAAACACGCTGCTATTTCTTATAAAACAAAAATATTTATTTTTTATAATTTCTGAAAATGACTTGAACAACTTATTTACTATTCGTATCGAGTAGAAGCCGCAATACAATCCTTGACCAGTAGTTTTAAATGCATGAGAATCACCACCATTTATCATCAAAATTGTACCTACTTATGTAATTAATTTATGGTATTATTACGAAATGTTTTTATGGAATATCAGATCTAAGACTTTAGGAGCTCCTTTCCACAAATTCATTATTTATCATTTCATTGAAGACAAGGACATTTATCGTATCATTATGAAGTCCTAAGGTGATACAAATTTATTACTTTATTTTTCGGATACCTCAAATATCAAACGGATCAATAATCTGCAATGTTGTTAAAACGAATAATTGTACATCGTGATGAAATTTTACATTGATCTAAAACTACTCATCTACCTTGATTATGTCGAAGAATTCCAAGTACTATATCTAAGAACGCGACCCCTTGTAAAATATACAAGCAACAATTTAAAGTTATATTTAAATGTAACACTACTGAATTAACATTCTTGTAGCAGAACAAAATAAAAAAAGTTAAATATTACTCTTTCACCAGCTGAATATTTTATTAGTACTGAGTAAATATTACTACTAAGCGGTCTATCAATTCGTTATAAAACAGCGGTCAAACTTGAAAGAACTCCTCATTGCGAATTACTACCACGATTACACTATTTTAAATGCGAGATTAGTTGTGTGAAGGTAGAATATTAATTTAGTGTATTTTTTAATAAAAGTTCTGCAAAGCGCAAATGCCTTTGAATTAGAAAGTTGTTAATAGGTGACCATCGATAATTATTTAACTAGTAACAAGTTCAAAAAGTGAAGCTCAGTTTCAATAACAAATTTCAAGTAACAATTTCGCTTAGTTTTTTTTTTAATTTTTCGTGTATGGAGACAAAAATTGTCCATTATTTCGCAAATAAATGAAAATGAATATAAAATGAAAAAAATTAAAATACTACGTAAACTTGGTTCAATGCTTTAAATTTCAAGTCTTTTGACTGACAATAAATGAATATTTTCATTTTCTATTCATACGTATTACTTGGACAAAAGACAAATTAAATAAATAATGAAATAATAAAGAAGTAGGTATTCTTCATTTTATGTAGGTACTTTTTTCAGTGTTTTCATGAGAGAATGTAATTTGGAATTGGCAACACTGCTTCAAAGAGAGTTTTTACTTATCTTTCAAATGAACAATGCAAAAAAATGATATAGTTTAAATTCGGACGGATTTTGAACTTTGATTTGATTTTAATGTTTGAAAATTTGATTTTCTAGTTGATATTGCTGCTTCCTTAAAGCGTGAGTAAATTTGACTTTGAATTTCACGTATGTATCTCATGAATAATATTACGTTCATTCCATCATCACAAATCATCTTCATTTGAGTATCAAATTCTCATCAATGTCATGCTTGCGTTTCCGTTATGATACTCGTACTTCGAAAAAAACACGTTTTCGTTTATTCATTTTATAATACTATTACGAAATTTCCTAAGCTAATCATCTTTCGTCAATGTTTTGTGACGTTAAAATATGCGCACTTTGCATTGTATAAGACGAATGGAAAGCTTTTCATGCCAGTTTCCAAGTAAATTGTGTCTGCTATATTGTATTGTCATTCTGTGTTATTATGTTGATCAACTCTTGAAAGTTTGATTCGCTAGTACTAAAATTATGAGAAAATATTCTGATTTACTTCCTTCATTACGTCTAATTCATGAAATATTCACTTTTTGTTATAGATTGTTCGGAAATTACACAAACAGAATGAGAAGACATCACCGATGTTGGTCACATGACGTTTTCTATTGAGAAAAGCAACAAAACGTGATACTAAATACGGTAGAAAGGTAATATTTTTCTCGAAAAATTAACATAATTTTTGCTTCGAGGATGTTTTAACGTCATTGCGCATTGTACACGTTTTTCTGCGTACACCAGCGCACACGAACCGAATACGGATACTACTGATTAATTATCAGAGCTTTCATATTTCGAATTTATACTTCACCGTAGATGTAGAAAGCGCATATCTAGTGAATTTTTACCACGGCGGTATCGTACTTTAAACGGCCTAGTAAGCCTTTCTTAGACGTACCTACCGCTTAGATATTTTTAATGAGCAAATAATTAGTTACAGACATTGAATAAAATTTGATGCTATAATATGATGTAACGAAATGAGCATAGCTTTGGGCGCCTTTTTAATGAAATGTAAGTTACACCAAAACGAGACATTGGTTATGGTAAATAGTCAAGAAGATACTAAACAAGCTACTAGTTACAGAATACAAGGAAGAAAGGCTGCGACCAATTATTAAAGGCAAAATAAAATCGCGATAGTAAAGTTTTTTTAATATTTAACACGTTTAAATCATTATAGCGTGAAAACATATGTATAGGTAAAACCTTTTCAAGTGTTAAATCCTGTACCGCTATGTTTGACAGATGGTTTAAAAAAGTATCTTATTCCTGGATTAACTCGGTGACCTTTTAAAATTTAAGAGTTTTGAACTTCGAACATTGTTTTAAAATGTTTACAGAATGTACTAACCGTTGGTTCTTTTTATTCTTGAAATAAAAAAGGAAAAATTATAGTTATTACATCAGCAGAAGCACCCGTACTGCTAGATACATATTCTTCGATACACCTCATTTACCATATGGGTTGTGTGGTTTTCCTACAACTTATTTCTATTATGTAGACATTACAAAGCTCATCGTTCAATGGTTTTACGTACTAATGATATAGGCGAAATAAGTATTTTAACGGCTTTTAGACTGTACGGTTATGCATACAGTGTTATTATCGAGGTGTCATATGTTTCACTGACCGATATCTCGTCGATTGTTTTCCAGCGGTCTATGAACTTGAACCTAAGTTTTGTGGTGTTACTCGGAAAGTGTTACCGATGGTTAATGATTCATTTTTCGATCGCAGATTCTTATTTGGATTAGAAATGAAGACGTAGTTGATGTGGTTTCGAATCTTGTACGTGTTCAAATTGACGTCATTATCGACACGTACGCATAGTATAACAAATATCTGTTAATTTAAACGATTGTCGATCAAAATGATCATTTTGATGTTGTAGTTTTTGGTTAAAGATTCTCATATCAATTATCGACATGGTTCATCTTACTGGATTGCAGATTAATGTGAAGTTTCGTCGTGATTTTTTCTAATTAGATGCATCTTTGTAAACTTATCGAGCGGGGTGAACTTATTCGGGGATAAAATACGAGAGCAAAGCGAGCAAAAAAAAATAACTCGGTTTATTTAACAAAATGAATCCAATATGAACTACTCTCGTGCGACTTGAATGATTCAGGATTTGAAAAGTATTCCGGAGGATTATAACTCGAGTACATTGAGCGTTAATGAGGGAATTCCTCCGTCGGCTGTTAGGAGTATTAATTCAAGTTCAACAAACGCGACCTCTCGTTGAACAATTCAGGCTAAATAAAATATCGGAAAAGCTTCCATTGAAAGGAATCTCTCTTTCTCAGCATTTTTTTCCTCAATATTTTCAAAGTAACGTTTCTGCGAAAATGAACCCTCTTGAATGTTGATAGCGCCAATATCGTAAAACTAGTAATGGAGCACGTACTCGTGTTATACGCTGCGAGATGTTTTCATTGTAAACGAAACGCAACGCCCTTGCTTGTAGCGAAAAACTTAAAGAGACGATGCGTTTCAATGAAAATTTCTTTACCATTGTATAATAGTTTTCGCATATAGCTATAAAAACCGTACCACGCGTCATGGCGGCATTGCAGCCGAGTATTTTTCTGGTTCTTACAAAGCATGTCTTCATTCCTTCGAGTTTCCACTTTCCACTTGTGTGAACGATATAGTTGATTTTTAAAGCGAATTCGTATCGTTTGGCCGTATAACACGGCGTATACATAGGTTTTTTACCAATTATAGAATGAAATATGTAACTGAACGACACTCAGAGATCGTTCATAGTGCAAAAGTATGTCTTGTATGGCCTGGTTATGCGCGCACTATGTATCAAAAGCAACGAATACTTTGCAACTGTGATAATTCTTCGCTTCGAACATTTATCTTCTCGTTGTTGATAATGTAAATTGTAGACTCTGTAATAACGAACGTTATATGTAACGCCGCCATTTTCTGATCACGACTTGTTGCATTACGAAGCCGGTGGTCTTACTCGCAATTCTCATCTTGTTATTCTCAATATCTTTTTGTATTGTCCAGTACCGTTGGTGGTCCTCGTTTGTTCCAGCCCTAACTATAAAATTTGCTTCGATTTTAATACGCGGCGATTTTTTTTCAGTCTTTTTTTCGTTCATTCAGTCAACTCTTTTGTGTGTTAATTTTCAGTAATCAGGAATTACTCCATGACTGGAATTGAATCCTGTCATTCTGACGTTGGATATCCTCGTGTTGTTGAGTCTGGCCTAAGATGCCCAGTTGATTGGTATAGCTGGTTTTGTATGTGCGGTTGCTGTTGACGCTGATGTCTCGAAGTCGAGGTTTCTTTTGGGATTCTCAAAAGAGGACATCGGAAGAATGACTAATTTGCTCAAAAATTTCAACTAGGGTATACTATCTCGAAATATTTTCATTAATTAAAAAAAGTTTTCCTGCCGTTGAAAAAAGTACATTTGTCAATTAGTGCAAAGTTGAAGTTGAAATAAAAATTTGGAGTTTTACTAAGAGAGAATCCAAAAAGGGATAACGAGGTACAATAACGGAGTATTTCAATCGTGACATCACAGACAGCGCTGCGCTCAGGAAAAAGGTGAAGTAGTGGGGCAGACATTCAATAATTTGCATTGACTTTTATAGAGAAGTGCGGGTTTTTCCATATTTTCCCAATTATTATTGGGTCCATGTGAAAATTGTATAAAGCTAAATTTTTAAAGCGGAAAATTTACGATTTTTTGAGTAAGTTTTGATAGGCGAATTAAAAAATCTTAATAATCGATACAATGTTGCAATCGAAATTCTTTCAAAGTATCAGTAAAACAATAAATTTGCAAAAAAAAATTAAGGAAGCTGCCGAAAAGAACATAATATCCTCAAAATCATAATTTTTACAATAAATTCTTATGGGTTATTGTTTGTTTGTTCCGCTGGTTACATTTGATTCCGCAAAGCGCCACAGTCGATCTACATTAATAAAATCTCCTATTCGAAATTGTGAGTAAAGTTATCGAGAGCTGAATTGGAACATGGGCTAATGTTACTTTTGGCTCTTTCTTCAATTGCTGAAGTGGCAGAATTCTGGTCGTGAATGATGGAATCAATGTCGAGGTATTTGATGAGAATTATCACATGGTATCCATGTGTTATGTTATGATAGGTTAAGAAAAGTCTTGACAGCAGATTATTTTGTTTAAGGCTATTCTTTACCATTCTTATCAGTAAGATTTTTCTGAAAAAAGGGGGTCACTTAGTTGCCACTTTTCTTGAAAACTACTGAACGGATTTGACTGAGGTTTGATTTAATTTAAAGGAAATCCACTTGGGAAGAACTGTACGGGAGCTTTTTTTTGATTAATTGATTACAAAACGAAAAAAAACGCCATTTAGTGAGAAAAATTCAAGTGGTGATATCTTGGCTCTTGAGACGAAAATTGAAAATCTGGCCCGTAGTGGTGTTAATATAGTTGTAAGAAAAAGGTTCATGAAAAGAAGATTGAATAATTTTCATTTTCCACGGAAAAAAGTGGTAACTAAGTTTAGAGAGATAGAGTTCGCGGGGGTATATTTCAAGATGGCCGCTGGACAGTTTTGGTACTACAATAAAATTTATAGAAAGCGCATTATTTAGTTATGTACAAATTCGTTCCTTCAATTACCATCAATCATATCAATACCGTGATGACTCAAAAATCAAAATGAACTAAGTCTCAGGCGGTCATAGGGAGCTGCTCGGGACATAGCATTTCGCTCCCACGTGGCGCAATGGTAAAGAATAGCCTTAATAGCAATAATTTTCACATTGTGGTATGATGCACTCCTAGCGGTTCATTATTGAAATAACAAGGAAGTACTGCGCTTAGCGCTCCAATATTTACTTGCCACCTCCAAGATGTACACATTTATAATACTTATTATAACTTGAAAATTTCCTGACCTTTTCAGGAAAGTCGGAACCAAGGCAAGTGCCTCCTTCACCCTCATTAAAAATGTCCCTAGATTTTGGACTTTGTTGAATACATCAAATACCAAATTACCTTAGTTTTCCGCATTTTATAAGCACTTAATGACATCGTCAAATCATACATTCATAAAATTTGAGAGATCTTTTCACAAAGCTTCAGCTAATACATGTGCAAACGTCTAATTTCAAACACGCCAAAAAGTACACCGATAATAATCTGTGTTGGCGCGATTTATGGTGTTTATCTCAGAACGACACGTTTGACTGAAATAATAACAACACCGGCGTTTAATAACGACTCGATTATTCGCCGGTAGACGTAAAACGCATTTGAATGGTTGTTGCAAAGAGATGAGAAAATTCAGATAACGTGCTATTTTTATACGAATTTTTGAAACAGTTTAAAAAAGAATTTGTACAGTTAATGGTGTTCAACTGACCCCGAAAATACTTACACGTCTCAATTTTACTCAAAGCCACCAAAGATACGAGGCGTTTTTTTTTTAAATCAACGCGGCGGCGATTTAATTGCGACGCGACGCCGCGAACAGCGGTTTTTATGCCAGATCATAAAAAAGTTTAGCCGAGATAAATAAGTAATTTTCTCGGTAAACGAATTAATTACTTTTATTTTTAGTTTAATTTTCGTCTCGAATTTAATGGACCTAATATTTGGAAATTTTAAGCCGAACCGGCTCTTAAGATATGTTTTTTTACGAGAAGCTCCCCGTTGTTTTTATAGCAGCATCGAGCATCTCGTTGATAAGCGCATCGTTCTCAAGAGATTGAGTGTGTGTGAGAGAAGGAAAGAAAGACGTGTAAAGGTGGTCGAAAATGATGACGTGGAATAATTTATCGAAAAATTAACACTAATTTGAACGTATATCGGAACCGGTTCATGATCCGTTAATGAGAATTTTAACATTTCGAACTTTTTCAACTTCGTTCACGGAGATTCGAAATGTTTACGAGGTATCGCCTTGGCTGAATTTACGGTGGTATGTACTTCATTTCTCGAAATCGAGTCTTTTAGCTACCAGATGCAACTGAGATTGTGAAAAATGACCACTCGTTTTTGGAAAATTCCTCAAACATGTTGATTTCTTTGGTTATAATCCTTTCGAGTGTTACAGACGTTCGATCTTCTTTATATGTGAAATTTCATCGCAGAACTCGCGGTCATCTCGGGTCTGAATCAAATTCACCGCTAGCACCTGCACGTGCACCGTGTTGAGCATTTTTAAACACTTTGTCGTACGTGGTCGTTAAACGAGGGGTTGTTTCGGCTGGCAAAAGGCATAAAAATTAATTGGTTTTACAATAAAAACTTCCGCGAAAAAACTTGCACCTGGCGGTGTTCCTTGTGACGCGCGTGCTCGTCTATAAAAATGGCGAATTCGGATCATACTCGTACCAATTAAACGCACTCGATCGTAATTACGGCCTGTCAGTGAACTCGAGGTGGTTCTGGGTTGTTTACGCTTCGTTTTATTACCTATCGATATTAGAAATTATTTATGATCGTAGCACACGGCGATTATTCTTATCGAAGATTTCTAGCTTGTTTGCGAAGTTCATTAATTAGGAAAGTTGTCGCGTTATTTTGCTTTGAATTGCCTTTATAAATTTTCAAGTGAAATTTGATTGCAACGTTTAATCGAATGTGAAGAATTCAAGGTAATAGTTCAAGGTGTTAACTTGAGTATCTTGAATCTTGGAAAAAATCCATAAAAATTCGAAAAATCACAAACTGCTTGGAAGTTCCGTCTAATCTGAAGTCGATCGAGATTACCTCTTCACTCCTCCTCAGGACCAAAAAAACTTGAAAGTTGTGGACAATATTAACTAATATGGATGTACAAAGTTTTTCAAGGATACAGACAGATCCGGCGAGGGGGGTGTGCAAAAGGTACATTCGCACCAAGCCCGCAATTTTTTACAGGGCCCACAAATTTTCCTCAGGTTATGTCTGGTGAGTTAGTGCCCGCAGGGCCGGCGATTAATATGTAGAGCGAGCGAGAATTTTACACTTGGGAATTTGCTAAAAGTTAATCCCAATATCTAACGAAAAAGTTAAAAAAAAAACAAATTGTTTTTTTACTATACCAGAAAATTCATAAAAATTTTTTTTATCGAAAAAATTTTAAAAACGAAAAAATTGAAAGCTGCTTTATTTTAGCGGTGATGATAACAAGCTTTAGTACTTTTAGAATTGAAAAATAATTTCTTAGGTACCAAATTTTTATTGTATTATATTGAAAATTTTCTATCGATTATTTTTTCATTTTCTGCCCTCCCCCCTCCATTTATATAGCTGTTCTTCAACTGAATTTTGAAAATTTCAACTCTACACTTGAAAAAAATTCAGATCTCCGGCCCTGAGGGCCTGGATCTCAAAATTACAAAACTTAAAAAAAATAAATCATAAAAAAAGGAGTCTACACGAAAATCTAGAAAAGCTCGTTTATAATTGTTATTTTTTAGCAGATATTTTCGTTCAGTCATCAGGGACGAACCGAAGGCATTTCTCAGGGAGGGCAAAATACCCAAAAATGCCAATTAAAAAATGCCCAACTAAAAATAAAAAAAAAAGATCATTTTATAACCCAACGTAGTTGAATGAAGAACAACAATATTTTTCATAGTTGACTGTTTTACCGACTAATAGGTAAAAATGCCCAAATTGCCAACTTTCCAGACAGCAAGGGGGCAACCTGCCCCCTGCCCCTCCTATAAGTTCGTCCCTGCGTTCAGTAAACATTTTCCTATACAAATCGGTCCGCTTTTTTACATGTGGATGTGGCATAGACTAAAGAGTGGGAAATGAGAATGTTCAAAATATGCCAAAAAAAGTTTGGGCCTGCAAAATGCTGCACTAAGAACCGAGTTGGCTTTCGCCAGCCCTGGATACAGATTCCAAATTACTCCTTCTATTACCCCTCTCCTTCCTGCTTGTAAAGTTTGCATAATAGACCATTTCCGACGATGGGGTTCAAAAAAAATAAATGGGTTTGTGCATTGGCCTCACCAAGTAACATAATATCTCGATTTTGAGGCAGAAATGGCACTTAGCATGTTTTGAATTTCAATCAATCTTTTATTTTTCTGTTTTACCTCTTTCAAAAAAAAAAAATCAAGTTTCAGTACGTTTTAAAAAAGAACTCTGGGTGAAAAAATAACAAAACAGAACACGCTACTGCAGAAGGAATATATTGGGGGATTCGTATCGACTTAATGGACCGATGACCGCTAGACTATCTCGCCACTTGTTTGTCTGGCGCTTTTTGGCGGATCATCAAAACCCGTAAAAGTAGTAGGTACATTTGAGTTGAAATGGAAACCTCTTGTCCATTTGTAAACGTACACGTATCGAGGAGACGCTCCGGAGCGAGGGTGAACGAAGAAAGAGCGAAAAAACAAAAGATGTGGAATTGAGCATAAAATGAAAACGCGCTTGCTGTATGGAGAGACATTGTCTGCTCTTTCGCGGTATAACGAGCGACAAACAGGACAACGTAATTTTTACCGTCTGCTAAATTCGTGTTACCGTCTTTGTTTAGCGTAACCGTTGAAAGAGGATATCGTTCTAGGTAATTACTTTGCGGTACGGCGATATTTTCAAAAAAAAATCCCCGAGACGGTTTAGATACCCCGTACAGAAGACATAATAGAGATTCATAGGCGGAAGACCGTCTTGACCTTAATAGACTACAGTGCTGAATAGAGATAAGAATTTAGCCGAATAGATTTATATTCGCTTTTTAGTCGTACGTATGTGTCTACAAGAAGCACATTCGCTGCGGGATATCTGATGGGTTCCTTTTATTATGTAACCCTTCCGTGCTAAATACGGGCCACAAAGTGTACAAATTTCCAAGGGATTCTCCGAGCATTCTAATCAATGTAAAGAAGCAATTAGGATTAGCAAATATGAAAGGATTTATTACACCAGCGATAAAAACCGTAATACTTGTCAGGTTTTCGTTGGCGGATGATTTGGTAAAAAAGTGCCAAATTTTTGTCCACGATGTCTTACGTCATCGTCGTTAAACCTTCATTCTAGAAGGGTGAGAATATAGTGGCGGAATTCGTCTGCAAAATTTTTACGCCCAAGAGGAGCCATTGCTGAACTTGTATAAGCCCTAAATTTCTTTTTTTCTTGCATATACCCAAAATGAACCCCCTTCATGTTGGAAAAACCGCACCCATTACGTGATATCCTCCGAGGCACAGCTCAACTATATTAACGACCACAACCATTTCCAATTAATTCCATAGTAGTAAATTTTTTTGCCGTTAATTCCCGGCAAGAAAAAAATTACCATAAGCACCCGTTGCTCCTTGATGGCGCAACTTAGACGCGGATGTTAAATAGGAAAAAGCGAATAATTTTCGATAAATCTATCGGAAGGCTGCCGGTATCGCCAAAAACAAACCTACGTCGTTATATCGAAAACGAAATTAATGACAAATTACCGGTTATTATTATTTCTAAGACGGATTGAAGATCTTTTTATTGAAATAAACTCGATAATGAATTTTTCGGAAAAGAACACAAGAGCAAACTGGTTTTAACCCCTTTACCCGATTGCGTGGCGCGTTCATTTCTTATAATTCACTGGTCTTCCGAAACGAATGAGTCGCATTTCAAAATCTGAATAACAAGCCTTAGCCTCCAGAGCTAGCGGCAAATGCTTGTCTTTAACAACTGTTTACAGATGCCTTCTTTGATGCGAAGCCGACACAAGCGCCGCCTGTGAACTGTAGGCGGATGCTGGGCGCCTCGCTATCCTATTTAGTGTTGTACACTTCTACTTTAACGAGTATTTAACGAAATTCTCCGGTCGTACGCATTTTCGTGATTAATTGGTGTCGTCCGCGCAGATGTGTGTCTGTGTACGTGCACACGTACGCTTCATTAAGTGGTGAAAAATTACCTGTATTTTTTGCAAATTAAACTCGATTAATTATTCCTTTTTTAGCACGTATACCACTCTTGCCTTTATTGGTATTAGTAATGTACATTTTATATACTCGAAGCTTTTTTCATCATGACCTACTTTAACCTTCGGATGGATTTTAAAAGCTTTAATTATACACCGAGGTGGGCCATTTTCTTAAATCGTGATTGTTTCGGTTACATGTCTAATTGATCGTTGGTAATTAGTATATAATGTTTGAAAGAGTAGTTTATGGTTGAACTATAAGTAAAGGGTGAAAGGCGAGGGTATCAAGGTTAAAGTTTCAATAGTACCAATTTTACATTGTTTTTTTTTTCATATTTTTTTATCTTAAAAATCAATTCTTTTAATAAGGTGGAACCGTTCCAAGAAATCAAATATTAAACTACTTTTCTTCTCGGCCGCAGGTAAAATAAATGGAAATAATTCTTCGGTGTTTAATTTAACTATTGGAAATTCTTACTCCCACCCGAGATCACATTCATTCATAATGAACGATCGCACCATACGAATTTTGGGTGTGTTAATCATGAATGAAATGGGTATTTTCGTCGTACGAATTTTGCTTCCTATGGTTGATAATTTTGGAATTTTTGTGTATTTTCCAGATCTTGACACTTAGTTCTCTTTCTGTTTTTCTTTTCGACCCAATAATTTCTAGATTGTTTGGAGCAGCGTTTGTGGAAAATCGTTCCCAGAAAAAGAAAACATCTTATTTTCATCAAATAGCATAGTAACCAATCAGCGAATCAAAATTTTTGAATTATCTGCTAACAACCAATGAATCAATAGCAAGTAGAACTTTAATAAGTTGAACGAAAGTGTTATCAAAATCTACAAGATTTATTTATTTTTGGTGACGGCTTCAGCCAGTATTGGCTATTTCGCCCGACCACAATGTTTACAGTAACTTATACAATTTTGTTATTTTCAAATAATGAGCTAGTTTTGTCATGTTCTTGATGTCGTCAAGTCTACATCGGTTTCGTTCATTCTGAAAAGTTGGACAAGTCAGGACAATAGGTCAATCTATTAAAAATTACCTATTTACTCGTATTTTCGGAAGCTAAATTGCATCCTTGAATAAGGGTGAGGAAAATAAAGAATTAATTAAAAGAAAATTATTTCATATGTTAGAAGAGGATTCTGATAATAGGCTTGTTTACACTTTAAAAATTCGCGAAAAATCAAAAAATCAAAAAATCAACTTCAACAGCTGGAAATTTGGTTTTGGCGGGTTTTCAATGTGCTCTTTCCAAAAATTCATGTTTCATCAAAAACACTTGCAAGAGTTCCCTTGTCAGTTGCAAACTTATCACCTCAGTGAATTATATTTCATGTTAAAACGATATTTTATTAATTTATGTTGTGGTAGTATTTAAATTACTCGAGCAAGTTGTCAATAAGTGACAGGGCTGGATTTAGACATGGGCAGAGTGGGCAATAGCCCAGGGCGGCAAAATTTCAGGGGCGGCAAATGGCTTCGATATATTGCTATCTTGCACATCGAAAATGCTATATTGAAAAAAATTGAATTTGACGATGTGATCAAGAAATTCTCTGAAGCGAAAGCCAGAAAATGGTTACTTGAACTCTAAAAAAATTTGAATTAAATTTCGAATGTTCATTTTTTTTTTGATTTTCAGCGCAAGCAAAATACATTAAAGACCTAATTTCAAAAACCACCCATGTCGAAAATTATCAAAATTGAGTTAATGGAATCATTGGAAAGTACTCATTGACGACAATCTAGCCATGTCAACCAAAAATCTGAAAACTTTCATCACTTTTCAGTAAAAATCAATTTAAAGTCTTCGACGCCATATACTTCGAA